>JASDQU010188750.1:0-17449 GCA_032191745.1 Picea mariana | reverse complement strand
CCGTTACCTTGTGTAAGTACCTAAATATTATGGCAACTAAAGATACCAATTCGCAGTGAGTCCCTAGGCGGGTATAGTCGACAGTACGATCTAAAACGTATGGGAAGGATAACAAGTCCGAAATCAAACTTAAAGGCTCCCACACATAATCGTGGGTATACCTCCAAGTGACCCCCAATATACGATCTGACCACTACAAACAGTTGAACCACGGAGGGATAATCTTTGTAACTCACCTGAATGCGACCTCGTGCATAACCCCTCTATGAGAGGGGGATCCTAGGCAGACCTATACGACAATTAGATTTGACTCTCCCTAGCTCAGGACACTAATGTTTGTTTTGGAAACTTTGGAGAGTTATGCTTACAGCCTAATCCAAAGTTCTAACCCTAGTCTACTGTTGGTGGAATATCCTAAAAAAGAAAATGTTCTAGATAGTTTTTAATTAGCATTCATTTTATAGTTATTCTTTACTCAAAGAGTGTACGAAAGTGAAACTAATGGAATGATGACTCAATGCCCAAAAAGATGCATGAAAGATGATAAGCAGTCGTTTCTTTTCAATGAACACTTATTTAAGGGAAAGATAAGGAGTCGTTTTCACTTTCAAACACTAATATGAAAAATCATCTATCAATTGGTTCTCAATTGAATCCAGTGCAACGCTAAAACCTTTTCAAAAAATGCCTTCTAATATGAAAATCAAGCACTAAATGTAACTTTTCGTTTGTATGCGAATGATAACTAATTCAATGCGAAAAACTTCTCCTATCAACTACCTTTTCAGATCAAGGAGATTCAGACAAGTATGATCAAATTTCGCACACACAACAGACACCCTCTTGCTATGATTGAAGCAAGAAGTAAACAGAGAACAAAAAATAACAATGCAAAAATCAAACAATTCACACAAAAATGAAGTGTTCAAAGAAAAATGACCTTCAAAAACCAAGTGAGAAGAGTCACAGAATTCAGATGTCCTTCACCGGAGTTCCCGCTCAGTCGGATAGGAGAGAAAAAAACAACGGATCGATTTCAAGCTCTCAACAACAAAAACTCAAAAAGAATGAAGAAGGGCATAAAATCCGAACAACAAGGTGTTTACTTCTCATGAGGAAGCATGTCAAACGTCAAAGGAAGAATCATTGAATCACAAAATAGCCCAACAAGTGAGAAAACAGGGTTTGGACCTTCAAAAATTGCAATTTTTGAAGAGATTTTGGGAAAAAAAGGGTTGGCACTCTGGTATAAGGGCCACCAGAGCGTTATAAATCTCTATCCAGCAGCTTAAGGGATTTTTGGCACTCTGCTAACAAGGCAGGGGAGCGCTGGAGTCCTAAAGCTAAGAAAAAAGTCCAAAAAACCCAAAATTCAGTCAAATTTTGACAAGCAGGCTGAGTGTGATGGGGTAAAGAATCAATCAGCAAGTGCAATCAGATATGAAGGGATGAAAAATTTCTAATAACAATCAAGGGTTAATACAAGGTCTATGAGGAAAAATCAAAACCAAAAGTTTCGATGTGATTCTCCCCAGCAGAGTCGCCAGTTTCTGTTGAAGGAAAATCTCCCTGCGGACAGGTAGCTCTCCTCAAAGAGCTAGACTCTTAACTCTAAGACATAAAGTTCTTATCATGGTCACTGACTTCCTTTTATATCTAGGTGGACTAGTGTGTGAGGAGGAAGGAGAAAAGAAGTACCTTTTACCGGTGTTTGTCCCTCCACGCTCCGAGTTGAGCTCCAATCTTTCGCTCCTCGATAAGCCCTGTAGACAAACAAAGTACGACCACTTCCTACTCTATCAAGATTAGTCTGAAATAGGTCTATCTACTAAAGAGACAAATTCATGTGAGATTGAAGACGAATTAGAAAGAAATAGGCCAAGAAAATTATATTAATGAGGACAAAACATTGCTTACAGTCGTAGATGGATTGCAGCAGTTTCGTCAAGTCCTCCTTGTCTACCCCTTGCTCAAAATATCCACGATCTGAATGATGATAGCTTCACTGATTGCCCCCTATGAGATCATAGGTCTCTTTCTTCCAAAACATCTCTGTTCCAGCACCACTTATAAGATTATAAGTTTCGTGTGATTCTCCCTTTTCAGTCCCCTTTCACCATTAGAAAGCTTTCTTACATAGCCTTGGAGAGGCTCAACAACTTGAGATATCCTTGGGGAAGGTGAGGATTTTCCTCCTTCAGTTGAGGATCTTCCCTAAGATCATGGTTGGACTAGGGATTCGAGCTCAATTGCCTTCTAAGAATGAAAAGATCCTTCCCCCATTCATCTCAACAACTCAATTGTTGCCTAAAATAGGTAGCGCTCCCTCAAAAGGGCACTTAGAGCGCTATAGCGCTCCCTAGTAGGCTTTAGGGGAGCGTCAGCGCTCCTGAGGGTAGGAGCACTCCTGTAGAAGGCCCAAAGAGCTTTATAACTCTCCCAGATAGTGTAAGGGGGAGCACCAACACTCCGAGAAGAGATATAGGGGAGCGCTCCCCTCCAAAAACTCAGTTTTTGAGGTGCTTTCAAATGGCGAAAGGTTTGTAAGCCTGTTGACTCATTTCTCCTCTTCCAAATCAAATGTTTGAGGTGTTTCAAGTGTCCTCCTCATGTCGTTAGAGGCACGACATAGGCATCATGGCAACATGCTTTCTTTGACACTTGCGACACTTGTGAGCAACATGCGACACTTGCGACCTTACGAGCAAAATGCGACACTTGCGACCTTTGTAATGACGACACATGCGACACTATCCTAGTGAGTATTTTTGATGTGTAACAATGACAGGAATGATTAAGAATGTTACATGAAAGCCATAAGAAGAAGAGTTTTCAACTATATCATTAAAAGAAATATCATGTCGTTAGAATACCAATAAATTCATGCCTATGGTGTCTTTGTAGGAGAAGTTATTAATTTATTTGTACGCATAGAGAAAAATCGACATTAATTCCCAACTTCATGATGTTGAAAAAAACACTGCATTTTAGCGAGTCAATTTTTTCAAAAATATATCTGATGGATTATGTTTTCGAATACATGTCAGCAATACTTATTGCACTATACGTTGGATAGTTATGCGTAGCTCCACTTTAGCTTATCGGCTGATATTACTAAATAGTTACGCGTACTTATGTTGATGAAGAGGCAAGGGTTATTTCATTCAATATGCTTTGAGTATGGAAGAACTAAATAACCATGTATTCACTTTGTATTCTCCTTTATGGCGGTCTGAGTTTAAAATGAAGTTCTTAGAAGTATGAGAATACTTCGCACCGATGGAACGCCTTCAAAATAAATTGATAAATTGATAGTTTATTAAAAGAGGGTATTGCAAACTCTGATAATTTTATTAATTTTGGATGCTATGAGAATAAAAATAATATGACACTCGATTGATTAAAACAACTATGAAAAACGGAAAATAAAAATCTATAAAACATTGAAAACAAAAATTGGAATAAAACAATGAAAACATAAATTGGAATAAAACACTGAAAACACTTAGTTTATTTTTCTCAACAATTCAGGAATTTAGGAAGAAAGAAGGATGGGGTGAACAAAGCACCTTACGGATCTGAAAATAATAATTTTGAATCTTCCCTCTAATTGCAATGGGAGGTCGTAGTTTGTACTATAAGCAAGGCCAGAAAGGCAGCCTCAACTCGCATGTGCACTGCTTCTCCATCACTTATTTGCATGCCCTCACATTTTTGCATGCCCTCACATTATAAATGCGCTCCATCTCATGCTTTTTGATTAATTAATTATATACGCAGAGGATCAAAACTCAGTCATTGAAGCATAATTCAATTGGAATGCATGTTATATTCATAAAACCCAACCCAAATTGAAACCCATGTCACCCTTCACAGCTGACATAGTCGAGTACTATATGTAACGTCGATGGCCATAATATGAAACGCCACAGAAAGGCGGCCATAAAATGAAAAGCACGCTCGTATATGGCCCATAAACGTGCCAGGACATTACCAAACCTGCCAATCAACGTTTTTTATCAATTAACCATACGTGCCAAGTTATTTCAGATTGTAAAAAGTTAATTAACATGTAAATGTTAAAAATTAAGTAATCTTGATGGTATTTGTATTCATGGTAATTGAAAATTTGTCTTAGTAATTTCTTAATCTTAAAAAGTAAATGTGAAAAAGTAAACAAGTGAACGGATGCATTTATAAGTGAAGGAAGTTATGAAAATTAAATCTTACTCATTGATTTGATTGTAAGATGAAAAATATGCCAACATATTTAATTATTGACCATAAAATTAGAATTTGTAATTAAAATATGGATTAAACCATCAATTATTATAAGAGGAACGCCTATCAACGTAATTAAAATATTGTATTGAACAATGTAATATGAAAAACATATATATATATATATTTCCCTCAAAATATAATAATTAAGAAAAATTTATTCAGCCTATTATTGATAGTAGTTAATCTAAATTATTAAATCATGAACCCAAGTCATTAGGTAATTTAAGTGTTCTTCCATTCAAGACTAGTTGCAAAAATAAATCTAGTCCGCGATCCTCTTGATGATCAAGTTGCAAAGCTATAGCGAGTAGTTTTGGTTAAACCAATTGATCAAGCAAATCTAATCATGGCCACTTCATTCAGCCGGTTGCCAGATTTTTGAGGTTAGCTTTCCCTCAGGATAACGACCCTTTGTCTCATTAACATAGAAGTTATATATATAATTTTCTAGTATTACATTTTTTCAATACAATATTTTTATTTTAAATGGGTTCTATTATGTTATCTAATTCATTTCATATATTCAATTTATAAATTAATTTGTTTATTTTATATTCATAAATAAACTTTATTTAGTATTAAAATTATAATTTAAAAACATTAACCATTATTTATATTTTAGAATTTAAAATTCTTATTATATCATATCTTCAAAATTAAAATGCCATTTCTTGTATATGCAAAATATTTCTTTTCATAAAATTTCCATGATTTAAGAATTTGTGCATCTTTTATGATCTTTAAAGTATTGATTAACACTTGATTCCTTAATTATTTTTGTAATCATGGCTTGGGCCTTATGATCATGATGATAATGAGTAAAGTCCACTGAGATTGAAATGAGTTTATCGGATCTTAAGAAGTTAAGGGATTACTTGTATCTATTTAGCGTTTTATTTATATGCTAAAAAAACATTGAGAGAAGTGTTCCAAGATTAACATAATTTTGCTAAGTTAGAAGGTTAGGTGTTATGAGGAAAATCTCTCTCTATGGCAAGGGGTAAACCACAACACACGAAATGAAACACAAAAATCAACTATAATCCAAAGTATGTTATATAAAAGAAATGCTAGCAAGACAAGGTTAAGAGCCTACCTTGTCTGGACGTTCGAGGAAGACCACCATTGAGAACGTGACTCAAATCTTTATACCTACAGCTTGTTCTAACAACCAAGATATGCAAGCATATGGTGATAATATATAATGTTAACATATAGATTGACATAATAAAGTAACATACATGACAAATACTCCCATGGAATAATAATTTGAATATTTGCAAGATATCAATTGGATTAGAAAAGAGTATTTCTATTAAAATAATCAGCAGAGGTACATAAGTGACAAACTTTTGTAACGACACATATCTGAACCAAGAAACTAAGTCCCTTTAATTGGACCTCCACCACTTCAATCCTTCACCAAAGGAAAGCCCATATAAAGCAGTTAATGAGGTTCTTTGTCACAAAGAAGGAAGAGCTTGAGGGTTGAACAAAGAGTTCATACTTTCAAGGATAAAGGGATGCAAACTCAATATGAAGTGAAATTTCTCCATAGTGTATTTGCTCTCAAAGTTGAATTTTCCTATCAAGTCTTGGATATGGCTTAGTTTACATCCTTTAAATAGAAATGAAGGACGGAGTTAGAGTGTTTCCAGTATATGGAAGGTCAAGGATCATGGATCTCGTGACATGCCATGAAAACCCGACATAATTTTTAATTTTAAACACCAAACACGATGTATGCGGGATGTAGTGGAGAAACCTACATATATGCTTGTTGTATAACTGATGGGGTGTGTATATGTGGAAAAATATGTTTTTTTGGCTCTTGAAAGGTAAAAAATGGAACTTCAAGTCTACATGGGGAAATGGAAATCCATCCAAGAAAGTTCCATGTAGTGAGGAAAAAATTGTTGTAAGAGATGGCCCCTAATGTGTGAGGTTAGAGGACTATCTGTGATGGCTGAAATACATTATAATTCCTAGAAGTGGAGTAATGGAGACTCAACTATAAGTACTATATATAATCTATAATGACTTTGTACACATGGATGCTAATATGAATTACAATGCAGATCCATGTGTAAATATATCAAAAAGTTGTTCATGGAAATGAATAGAAAATAAAACGTGGACATATTCCATAGGATGTCATAGTCATGAATAAGGAACAATGGAATCTAGTCTCAAAATCAATCTCAACATCTATGTATACAATGGAGTACAATCATATCTCCCATAATCACTGAAGTCATAAAGGTACTAGTCCAATGAAAGTCAACAACAGATGAGGAATGTTGTTATTGTAAGATGAAGGTCTTATACACTATCCTATGAAGGTGCAATTATACATCATGTGAATAGAGGAGTTGAGTTCGAACACAATGAGAGTTCGTTTGATTACTGATCATTAAGGTATATCGCTAAAAACATGAGACAACCTAGCGATAATGAAATTAGGTATCAAGGCACCAAGTACATTCTACAAGTGTGAATAAAGGTGTTGAGGTTGAACACTTGAAGAATCCATCGATCATGAGACATTGATGAATTTCAAGTTGTCAATGGTGAGATAACCTTCCACTGATGATTGGAAGCCTGTAGGTACTCATAAGGCTCTAGGCCTCATTTCTAGAATAGATGAGATGAAGTTGATGGAAGGAGTCTTGTTGAAAGGATATCATTAGGGAATCTATCATCATTCAACACAAGGTACAAAACAATATCTTGATGATTAGGAGGAGTTAAATGAATAGGATGTTCACAAACCAATGAACTTGTGCATCCCTCGCATCCACCAGATGCAGGTAGTGCATGAAATAGACCCTCTGAATAACAAATTAATAAGGAAAAATGTCGACAAAGGAGAGGAAACCACCAATAAGTATAAATGGAATCCAAGACACTACACGAATCCCAATGTGTGAATATATTTATTATCGTCGAACAAAAGGGAAACCCCCTAGTTAGGGACCAATGCGGAAATGTCAATTGTTGGGTTCAAGGTTACCTACCCATAATGAAATCAGGCCTAGGGTGCATGATAAGACAACAACTTGTTGGCAGCCCAACATATTGGTTTTAACTTTTTATATTAATTAAATGATCTGTATAGCTGCCTAACTAGGGTAATCTATTTTTATTATTCTTCATGAGTAATTTTCGAAATGACAATTGTAAGTTGTCACTTTTTGCTATTGTTTTTTTTTTATGCTTCGTTCATGACTGAAAGCATGAAAACGAAGTATGAAAATGAAGCATGAAAACTTACGACTGTATTACCATTCTGTTTGAAAATTTTGTTAAAGCAAAATTGTTTCTACAGTTTATTAATGAAGCTTTGTTCCTTGCCATGCAGAACTATTCTCTTTATTTCAATTCCTTGAACACCAAGCATGCTTAGGGATTGATAGTTATATCAACAAATGACCTTTTTGATTTGAGCATTGGTATGTTTTTTTTTGTTTGATTCTTGATTATATGTTTCCTCATTACTAGCTTTTTTATTTTCGATTTTCAACCTCCCAAACCATATGATCGAACCCACTTTGTCTCACACTTATTTCCTTTTTAATGCTCTGGTCTTGTCTTGTACTTTATGAAAGGTGGAAATACAATTTGCAGTCAGCCATCATTTCCAAGACTGGTGTTGGGCTTTGCAAACTCTCTTTGCATGCATTTCAATTAACGCCCATCTTATCATTATGAGTTTTCTGCTCATACATCATTCACTGTTGGTGTTTCTCGGGCTCAGGGTATGGTTCTGGTATGTTCTCACAAACCCTCCCTACACGCTGTGTTTGATTGATTACCCTTTCATTCAACATGGCTCCTGTTTTTAGAGTCGAACCTAATGGCATTCAAACTTTGCTCTTATATCACGATGCCAGAGAGGATCTTAAGAGTAATGGTTGGCTCGTTTTCCTTAGAAAATTCTAGGGTTTCAATCTACAAACTTCTCAGGAATTCACTCTCTCCTTCGATAGGTGTATATCTAAGGTGGGTGATGTTCAACTCGAGGTTACAGGGGATTTATTGAGTCGAGCTACAGGACTCCCTGCGAGCGGTCAAAGGAGGTTCAAATATGAAAAGGTGGAAGAAGTCCCTTGTAGTCTTCTCTTTGCATCTCAGAAGATAAAAGGATGTGACAAAGGTATGCCTATCTCCTTACTAAAATCTCGATGGCACGGTATGCTTGTTGTGTTGAAATAGTTTTTCACCTGTGAAGGATGTTTTGGTCTTGTGTTTCTTTATCATCTGCGTCTGCTCATGATTTTCATGGGGTTTCCTTTAAATATGTTGTATTATTTATTGAGGAGACTTTACAAAATGGGCAAAAGGTATAGAAAGAAACGATCAGAATCAAGCCTCTTCCATCACGGCTTAATAAAAATTTTACTTGCGCATAAATTAAAGTTGCAGAATGACAGTTGGGATTCATTCATAACCAGAAATGGTTATGGTAACCTTGATATGGAGGAGGTCAACAAAATCGTGGTTGAAGAGACCCTTGTCTACCCTACAGTGCCCCTCTCACCTACTCACGCCTGTGTCTCAGCCTCCTACAACAAACCCTTTCTCCATCCAAAGGTTACTGAGTAGGCTCGTGAGCAAGTTATACACCCTAATGACTCTGTTAAAAATTTAAAGAAACCTACAGGTGAGATATCTAAAGGCCATCCTGATTTAAATTTAAAAAAAAAGAGAGCTGAGAGGTTAATTTCAAGAAATCTTCGAAACAAGTCAAACTCTCATGCGAGCTCGATCAAAATGATCGAGATCCATGAGAGTTCGGATTCAAAAATTGATAGGTTTCTCGCTGAGGAAGACCCTCTTTCGTCTCAACCACCCCTCGATCGGACTTATAACTTTGTCGACATCTTACCACCTTTTCTGAAACATATCAAAGGGTTTCCTAGTATCAAAATGAGCAATAAGCCTACAGTCCATGTTGGAAATTCCCCAGTTCACAATTGTGATTATTCCCAAGGGACCGTCGCATAGTCGAAGTGTGAAGTTTTCCTATCCAGGATTGATATATACTACACCGACATACCCATCCTATAGTCATAGGTTAAAGATATCACTAATCAGATCAGTGCATTAACCAGCAAAAGCCATAGGCTCGAGTCTGTCATTCAAGAAAAAGAGAAACATATGAAGACTACAGGCAATGTAATATTTAAAAATGTTAAGGCTGCAACAACTATAGTAAATTTCAATATTGTCTGATATGATTTGATCTTACAATTGGAGGTATGATCCTTTTATCTTAAAATAGGATTATTTGTTAAAACTAGATTGCTTTGTTCTTACAATAAATTGGATTTCATTTACTAACATAACTAACTACAGAATCAACAGATTCTGTAGCCAGTTATGTTAATTCAAAATTTGCAAATTAATGGTTGAATATGTATATAAATCTTTCTATTTTTCCTTTTCCTTTCAGGATATTCAGGAGTTCATGGTTACCAATTGATCCGAGGCATCTTTGATACTTGCTAGTCATATCTTTGATACATTTTGTATGAACGGAAATAAAATTTCGTTAGCTTTAGAGGATTTAGTATGATCTGGGTCGTTGTATCCCCCTTTTATTTTTGTAATCAATATCTAATCTTAGAAGAGGAAACAGTTACCTTTCTGAAGGCTTTAAAAACCCATTATTTTTGTAATTACATCATCTTGGCCTGGGGCTAGTTGTGAACAAGCTTATACTTGAATTTGGACATAACATATGTTTAAATTTCTTCCTTAGTTGTTTGTAAATGTTGTTGTTGTCTATAATTTGTTTATCTTGATCATTTGATGACTGTCGATAGCTTTTGCCTTCACAGATTATTATGTCGTCGAGATAGTTTTTCTTTTTCAATTCACGATTTTATGCTTTAGTTATATGAAAATAGTGAATGATCATTCAATTAATATTATAAGGTTTACCTTAAACATGTTGACTGATTAAATGCAAGATGTAACTGTCAGATTTATCTTATGCGTTATTACTTGCAGTCTATTATATCACAGTTATTATTTGGCATCCTATCGTTTTATCAATTAAATACACCAGTCAATGTGTAGTTTGGCATTTATTCCAAACAGTGTGAAGATGCATATCAGATTTATCTCATGGATGGACTGATGTACGATTTATACAAACAGTTGGATGCATATTCTTCAAGTGATTAATAGGTTAGTCTATTCCTTTTTATTTTCTTATTTATTATAGAAATTCTTATATGTAGTATAATTTTCACTGTCTACATTTTTGTGTTTAAATAGTAGTTTGATATTTGATCTTACAGATGCATATAGATTAAAAACAAACCAAAAAGAAATAGTACTTTTTGTTTTCTTTATCTACTTTCATCAAAAGAACCATTTTTACATTTGATTTCCTATGAGTTCATATTAAAACTCATAATTTGTATATCTTGTATATATAAATTAGATAGAGACCTATCATATAAATATTATTTAAATAAGTTGTATATATATCTATATATATATCTATATATATATATATATATATATATTAGTAATTAGTAATTAGTGAGTTATTTTGTTTTTTTGTTACATTTATTTGTTTCTTTTAGGATTTTAGATTGGCCAACGGAGCCAATAAACCCGTCAGAGTGAGTCAATCCAAACGGCTTGGGTTAATTAGACAACCCCGGATCAAACTTGCTCTTCTAGTTGACGAGCAGTCTTTTTCGTCTATCAAAAAATGGCACTAGAAGGAGGGCTTGGACATTATTGATGGCACATGGAGGTCACAAGACTCCTCCCCCACCTACCCGCTCACCTATACTAACAAGAAGTCATTCCGAAGACAACATTTCCTCTCAAACAACAACCACATTAAATGAAAATCCACAGATTACCGTTGAACCAGTAACACCAAACCCCCCAGGGGACGACGTACAAGAAATTGTTTGTCAATCCCTCCTAAGGACACATGGTGCTTTGGCCTGTATCAGACAACCAGGTCGGCCATTGAATCAACGATTAGACTTCTCTTATATTAGGGAGAAACTTGAAGGCACTTGTCTTACCCTAAACCCTACGGATCGAGATCACATCCTCACTCCTGCAATAGGAGGATCTGGTATTCCACCATCACCACCCCCTTCATCTCCTTCTTCTTCAAGAGAAGGGGCATCCAATGAAGGCAGTTCTTCATCTTAGCCTTCGACACCACCCACACCTATGGCAAATCCGAACAATCCTGCCAGGCCTTGGCTCGATCAAGATGTAGTGGCCATACCTCAGCCCCAACATCCTTTGCCTAAACATCTGGAGAAATGGCTCCCTAAATTCGATCCAGATTCCAAGCAGATCGCTGAAGATCATATTAAAAAATTCATGCCAGTCATTAGGCTCCGTAGTGTTGAACACGAAGATGTAGTATGTAGAATTTTTCCATATACATTTGAGGGAAATGCCTCTACCTGGTACTTTTCCCAACAACCCCACACCATTGTATCTTGGGATAGATTCGAATCTTGTTTCCTTGAGAAATTCAGAGACGAAAAATCTCCTGAAGTCTTATTCATGGAACTTTCTAGTTTAAAGATGAACCCCAAGGAAAAAATAAAAGACTTTAATCAAAGGTTTCTAACGTTAAAGAATCGAATCCCCACGGATTCAATGCCTACTGAAAATATTATCGTCGCATACTACATGAAAGCCCTACACCAAAACATAACAATCTGGGTAAAAGGGTCTAAGAAAGCAACATTTTTAGAAGCCTTCAAGGAGGTGAGTCAAATCGAGAAAGATATTCTTAGCCTAAAGGACAATATCTATAACGAGGAAGAGACTACTTCATCCTCCAAGAAGAAAATCGAAATTCTCCCTAGACCTCCCTAAACCAAAACTCAATCAGACGGTTCTGATCTTGAAAGTTTACACAAGGTCGTTCAGAATTTGTCAAATCAGGTTATAGATTTGAGAAGATCAGCTGAAGAAGCTTATTCAAGCAAAGGGCCTTACAAACCCCCCTTTCAGAAAGTTTTTTCCCACAAATCAGACTAACTCAAATTCTGAAGGCCTAAACCTAGAAAGCCTACAGTATGTTATCCAGATGATTCTGGAGGCACATGATAACTTAGTTCCTCCCGAGATTCCCGAAGACGTGGTTGAACAAGAAATAGTGGAAGAAGAAAAATCATCTCCCAACATTTTTGGGCATTTTTTGGATAGTATTTTTCAAGCCAATTTTGAAACAGTGCATCCTTACAATACCAGAAGTAAAACAACGAATAAATCCTCTTCTGAAATTGGAGCTAATGCACCTCAAAAAAAGTCTAGACAAATTGAAACTAAACAAAATTTAGCAACTCCAAGTTTAGAGTATGATTTGATTGAGGATCTCAAACAACTTAGAGCTAATATTTTTGTTTACGAATTATTGAAATTTCCTTTTCTTCTGCAAAAGATGCTGCAAAATATTGCAGAAAACAACAAAAACAACAATCTGAACAGCAACAAATTTGCAGAAAACAACCCCAAAACACCTCAAAAGGTCTCTATTAAAATGACACTAGAGTCCTCTGATAAAATATACCTTTCTACAAAAAGCATAACAAATGCAGATAAAATAGTTATAGAGGATGCGACTAAAAAACAACAAACTTCTGTTGTTAATACTCGCAGAAATGTCCCACCCTTTTTGTTGACTTTTGAAATTTTCAATAGGAATGTACATAATTGTATGGTATATTTAGGTGCATCATCAAACGTAATGCCTTGGTCTGTCTGCCAAAAAATCAATGCTGAAGTTCAACCTTCTAGGATGAAAATTATTCATCTTGATTGGACTAGTGTTAAAGTAATAGGTGAATTAATGTAACATCTTGCTCTGGCGCACTGAGCAAACTTATTCTTTGAGGACACTTGCTTGCGAGTGATCCTTGTTATTATGCTATTAAAACTTTTTTATTTCGATTATGAGGCGTTATGGTTGATGACATGTTGTTTTACTACATTGACATAGACAGGTGCTATTGACTCGATTTTACTGAGTGTGTAGGGTTTTGGACCTCGGGGATGCAGAGGCATCAATGGAACCCCTTGGACTCTGTATCGAGTCAGGGAGTGTACCATTGGGGTTTGATTGTTTTACTGTGATATTAGTGCATCTGATTAGATGGTATGATATGGATATGTTCTGACATGATTTGTTCATGATGTCAGCTGACGATAGCTTGCCGACCAGACTCACATATGGAGTAAAGGGGTCACACGTGACTACCAGAGATGTTGAGGGAGAGGTGTGGAAAACAACCCTGCTGTAACCTACCAACACTCCCATCGTGGCTCAAACTATAGGTTAACGATTACTTAGTTCGAGAGGATCCACGATGCCATGAGGGCAGACTGTGATAGTCGCTCATGATGATTCTAAGGGGCACGTAATAAGGCGGGGGCCTTATTCCTTAGAAGCCCTTAGTCTCCCACAAGTTCACCTAGTGGAGTATTAAATCTAGGGGTTATTGATGTCTACCAAGTTAGTCAAGAGGTGAGTGGCACCCTTGGAGCACGTAGTGCGTCCTGAAGGACACATCGCGCAAAGGAACAGATGAGGTGAGTGGCACCCTTGGAGCACATAGTGCATCCTCAAGGACACATCACGCAAAGGAACATATGAGGTGAGTGGAACCCTTGGAGCACGTAGTGCGTCCTGAAGGGCACATCGCGCAAAGGAACAGATGAGGTGAGTGGCACCCTTGGAGCACCTAGTGTGTCCTAAAGGAAATGTCGCGTTGTTGATGATAGAGGGATGAACCTAGATGACCCTAAGACAAATAACATGTCAATTAATTTTAAAAGAAAAAAAAAACAAAAAAAATCCCTAATTAATTGTCTCCCAGTACAAAATTTAAGGTCTAAGTCTAAATTACGCTAGCGATGAAATTTAGTCTACCATTAAAAAGAAAATAATTAAATAAATAAATAATAATAATTAAAATAAAAACAACTTAAATGATAATTATGATCTTCATAAAATCTTGTCACATGTAGGGAGTAAGAAATTAATTTATTCATAAAAAAATAAAATATGCGGTTATAAAATGTAAAGAGGGAATTAATTGTTTTATCTTTTTGATAATTTAAAATACAATAATTTAATGATAAAAGGGAAAAGGGGTTAAATTCCACTCTTTCCTTTTTAGTTTTAAGTAAAAGGGGAAAGATGGAAAATTCAGAAGGGGGAAACTAGGGAAAAGAGGTAACATAAAAAGAGAAAAAGGGGAACTTAAGGGGAAAAGCGGAAAGTCAACTTAGTAAAAAATCTACCATTTAAGAGCTTATAATTTTCAACTGAATTAGCAACATAATAAAAGGGAAAGCTATTAAAACCTGTAAGAGAATTTGGGGATACCTAGGAGTGATTCTAGGAGTAACTCTAGGTGGGTAAGGGAAATAAAGATAATTACTTAATTAAAGAAATTAATTCATGGAGGATTGTAGGGGATGAGGGACACTTGTACAGAGAGGAATTTTTAGGAATTTATTTTTAAAACTTTAATTAAATGATATTTTAGGAAAGAAAGGAAGTTCAAAACTCTATAAAAGAAAGGGAGGAGAAGGAGGACGGGGGATCTTCTATTTGCATAACGTTACGCTGCAGAAATATCGACTTGACTAATTTACTTGTGGGAGTTGGGATACCCTGCTCGAAGAGGAGTGGTAGCTCGGCCTTGCGAGGCGAGATGGGAGGTAGATGAAACCTATGGATAGTGTGTGTGGCCCCTTTGTGGCTCGGGGGACTAAGGGGCAAGAAGAGTACCCCTAGCATTTGCTGGGAGGTACTAGTGAAGTCTCGACGGTCAGCGAGCGGGAGTTGCATGGAGCACGCAGACGTCACTCAGAGCAGGCGAACAAGCAACGGTACGATTCTTTCATTTGAATGGTAGAATGTTGTAGGTTTTATGATTGGGTCTGCATGTTGATTATGTAAGTAGATTGGATGTTTAGATTGATAGATGAAATTTTCTTATCCTAGCTCTTTGGTTGTCGTCTCCTATGGCCTTGTTTTCCCGCATGTCTTGACCACCTTGTTGTGGTGTTGATTGTGTCCATTTTGGTTGTTTGTCCTTCGTCCCTAGCTCCTCAGTCCTTGCCTAAGAAGTCGGCCAAAAGCCTGATCTACGGGAATTTCCTTAACATTAAAAAACCTATGGATCTCAACGCCCTGCTTTTATGTTCGAGGATGATGAGCGAAGGACGAACCCATCATCCATCTACCTCTGCGGTTGCCCTTGGAAATTTGTTGTCCTACACCCTCTTGCAATTGAATCTCTCTACGGTTTTCCTTTCTTTTCCAAGCAAAGTAAGTCTGCGTTGATACCTCTCTTGGTGAATTTACTGTGTGGTTTTTGTGTCTTTTTACATTTGGTTTGCCTAGTAACTCTGCCATTTATCACTAAAAGGTGAAATTGCTCCGCTCTTTTATACCTTTGGCCTGCGAATTCCCAACCAATATTTTCAGTGTTGAATTATGCAAATTTATGCTCTACGTTGGGACAACAATCGTTGAATGCCCTGCGTTTTATTGGTATAGCGAAGGTAATATTGTTAACCGTTTTACTGTCAGGGACTTGGTTTAAATTTTACTGTAGATTAAATTGTAATTTGTATTGTAGATTGTAAATCATTCTATAGATTATAAATTATTTGGTAGATCGTAAATTATACTGTAAATTAATTTGTAATTTATACTGTAAATGATACTGGCAACAAAATATGTAACCGAAGATCCGAGCCCAGGCTTTCCAGTTCGATTAGACATGGTAGTTGCCTATGTAATTGGAATCAAACAAAGAACTTTGTTTTGTAAATGGGTTATTGTTGCATTCATGTCCATCTCCTTGTGGCTCAAAATATTTTTCTCAAGGTCTAGACCAGCTTGACCGAGAGTCACGGATGCCTGAATGCCATATCCTTAAGGAAACCCAAAAATGATAGCATCGCAAACAAATTAAAGGTCACGTCACTCTTCCACTAACATGATATATTTTCTACAGCCATCAAATGTCTACCTCAGCTGAAACATTCACAGTTAGAAGCCCAAGTGCAGCTGCACCGCCAAGCTTACTCATGCTCAAAATCTGCAGAACGATTGAGCTTTAAGAACAACACAGCTATCATTGGCTACACAATGTCAATCTTGCAAAAGATTTAGGACAAAGATGTAACCTTTACTTGCAGTTGTAGAAATTTGACATAATCAATTATTTCATCGAGCATAGATGCTCTGTCTATCTGCTTTTATAAAAACAAAATTAGCTAGCTTTCTATGTAAGACGATGGTACTTAGAATAGTAGTTTTTACAAACCGAATACTTGCTACAATGCAATCCATTGGAGTCTTATCAATCATCAACCTCCCATATATATAACATGAAACCCATGTGTGGCATGACAGTATAACATTTTTGCTTATTGGTTTTATGCATACAACAATTATATGCATGTGGTTAAATGCATACACCATTTATATGCATACACCAGGCACATAGCGTTGATAAGAACAAAAACCTAAACCAATTACCACTCAATCGAGGAAAGGAGAGTTCTTGAACCATGAATTGCCTGATCAGAGGATACAATTTTCCTGTTTAAAGCATATGATTTGCTATGTAAAGGACCGCCTTTTGCCACTCATAAGGATGTCCACAATTTGCTCAAACCACCTTCTTGAGCTGGCTATTTTTACCACGACCTTAATTCTTGCCAACGCAGTTGAATGTACTGGCATTTATGAATTTCGATGACTGTGTGTTGCTTATTTTACCACGATTTTTACTTTAAATGTAGTTGGGTTGTTGTTAAGGACCCCCGTTTGACCTTTAATGCAACCTGGGTTTGCAGATGTGTGGCACATAAAGTTTCCCCTTGATGACTGTGTTTTCCTTGCTTTTACCTGACGGCGAGTATATTTGGCTCCCTACTGCTGACAACTTTCTGTTATTCTAGCAATAGTATTGATTGGTTGGTTAGAGTTGATAATAACAATTAATTTGCATTGAATAGAGTAGTTATGATTTCCTTTCAACTGCATAACCGCAATTGATTTTGCATTGAACTGTACTCCCTTGACAACAACCACTTATATTTTGACAATAACTGGCACTCATATTTTTAGACAATTCAG
>JASDQU010188746.1:5866-16491 GCA_032191745.1 Picea mariana | reverse complement strand
CATCTTCATTTACTAACTGTTCACACTACATCTTCATTTACTAACTGTTCACACTAATGTCAACCTATGAGATCAGAGTACAGAAAACATGATATTTTCAAGCTTATCCTCCATACAGACAGCAGAACTCAAAAAATAAACAAACAGAAACTCAAACAAAATGAGAGAATCACTCATCTATTACTTCTGAGGTGTTACTTCTGATGTGTTGGAATACAGAGGGAGGCCCTCTATTTATAGCAAGCTCTGAGGGGTTCTCCATTTATGAAGATAGTTGGCAAGTAAAATTAAAGTGAACTTAAATGAATATTTAAGCTAACACGCTAACAAAACAAAATTTGAATTTAGGTGAAGGATTTATGGTGAGAGCCAATCAAATTTAAACCTACAACTCATCCAAATAATTCCAACTAATTATTAATTCCCCTACATCTTTTATTAGGGGATGACAAAATTTTATTAGGGGATGACAAAATTTTATTATAAAATTATATCATAGTTTAAGGATGCTTCCAATGTGATTTCAATGAATGATTAACAATTTACAGAGTATCTTAAATGCTCTCCATTCCTATACAATATTTTGTTTTTTTTAATATATTTTGAAATCATTATAAGAATTTTGAACTTTTTAATTAGTTATAGATGAATATAAAATTACTTTTTCATATGTAAAAAATTTTAAATAAACACTTATATATATAATATAAATGAACTATTTAAAACCATGAAAAATTAAAATTAAAATTTATATTATATGATCTTTTAATCATTAAATTTAAATTTAATTATAATTAATTAATTTAAATTAAAACTTATATTATACTATTTTTTATAAAATAAATCTAAACTTAAATATAATTAAAACTTATATCATGCATTATTTAATGTTGTATTAAATAAAAAGATAAATTAAAAAAAAAATGGTCTTCTCAATATTTATTTTTTTGATATATATTCATGTGTCTTAATGAATTTTAATCATCATCATCATAAAATATTATTTTAATGTTATTGTTACTTTAATAATCACTAATATCTTGATTTATTCAATTTTTAATTCAACTTTTAAAATATCCACTAACCATTGAGACTTGCCACATGTCACTTTTCTTTTGTTTCTGAACTCCGTATAAGTAATGCATTATTATAAGTTTCAATTATTTTATATTTACTTTAACTTTTCATTTTGAATTACATAAAACTATTACATCAAAACAGTTTTAAGTAGCTATAAGCAGCAGCTAATTTCAATTGTTTAATTATAAAGTTCTTATTAGTTTAGTTGAATAGATCACATTGTTATAATTTTTTTAAATTGATATAAATAAATGTTAACTTGTTATATATTAAAATATGATGATGATGATGGTTATTTTTTTTGAGATTAAATTTGGTTTATCATATTTAGCTACTCAGTTTGATTTAAAATTTTATTTTCATATTTTAAAAGTTTTACTAGAAGTGTTCTTAAATCACTAAACTTTTGATGAATTAAAAAATTAAGGAGGTTAGTATTACAATAATTATTTTGAAATTGTGATTAAATATGAATGTATATACAATTTAAGTGAGATCATATATTTCTTCTTAAAAAATCACAAGTTCAAATCTAAAGAAAAAAAAATAAAATATATATATCTAAATTTTCACTATAAAATTAATAACAATTTATTCTCATTAATTAAAACAAAAAAAATCTTATAACTTTCTAAATTAAAATTAATCCACTTACATTTTTTTACTTCAACCATAAATACACTGGCACTTGAAGACTAGGCTACTCACTAACACTCGCAGCCATGCCAGTTGCTTCCGCTTGTAGGGACTGTCTCCTCGCTAATGCTCGTAAATAAAGCCACTCGCTCACGCTCTAGGGAATTTCACAATACTAACAAAGTTTTTAATAATATACTTACAAAGTTTTTAATAATATATTATTAATTTGATTACAAAATACTCTCTAAATTGATTGTAATTATTAATTATTAAATTGGTTTTTAATAAAAAAAAAACCTCAATATAACTTCTCTGATATATAGTCCTATTTAAAATTCCTTTAAATGCTCAACCTTTTTACCATCCTATATGAAATTTCATAATTATATGATTTTTTTAACCTTTTCACTTCACTCTTTAAATTTATATTTGTTAAACGATTACAACAACTCGTCGGTTAGGGGATGGTCATTCTTCCACAGCTTGTGCAACGATATGGATCGGTTCCTACTAATCTGGCTGTTGTTGAAACAAACAACCGTAAATAGAATTAGAGTGGTTTGTAATTAATGAAATCAGTTTCTAGAAACTGTCAGAGGAAGACTATAAATATGAAGCCTGTAAAGATAGATATTGAGCTAGGGGCTTTTAAGCCCTCTCCTGGGCTGGTTGTAATCTTTGTTTGCTGAGCAATAAGATATGGTTATCATTGTCTTGTGGATGTTTTTCTTTTATGGGGTTTTATCAAGTAAGGTTTTATCAAGTAAATCTCTTMGCATGTAATTGCTGTGTTTTCTTGTTTATGYTATAGATTTYTATGTAAGCTTWTYCTGTYCAACAATATTAAAATCAAATTATCAAAAATAATTCAAATCTTTTTCATAATAATAKTTTATTTTAACCATTAAATCACAATTTAATAAATAATTAAATCAATTTAAATTCATATTTAGATGGTGTTCAGGAGAATGGAGGTGGGTGTAAGGACAAGAGGAAGCTAGTAAAAAGAGAAAAAAGTTAGAAAGGTTAGCAAAGGGTTAAGGTCATATTTTGCTACTGCTTCAGTGTTATATAATTATCTGTGGTTAATAAAATGACAACTTTCATCAGAGATCAGTCTTAACACAGGATTAAATCAATGTGTTCTTATCTAAGATCTATGAAATAAGTGAACTGTGAATTCAAGGAACAAATAAAATGGTGACAGGTTATTTAAAGTTTCTTATTACATGGAAGGGTATCTTTTATAAATTGGCATCTCCTTAAAGTGTCCACTAATAATGACATCAAAAATTCCAAAAACTGCAGTTCCCCAGCCCAGTAGAAAAATAATCACACCAAAATGAGCATCTTACAATAGCCAAAAGATAAAAATTAAAAAATTGTTTGAATTTGAACAAATTAATACAATCCCTGCCCTGAGACAAACAATGTGGCAACATGCATCAGCAACACATTCTCTTCATTTGTTGGTAACTTGGTAATATACACCTCAATAAATAGCCCAATTTAGAAGGCTGTATCGATGTTTCAAATAAATCTTTACACCATTGCTATTTTAAACAGGCAGGGATATCCAGACCAGGCAGGGAAACAAAAGCAATAGATAAAGGAGCTACTGGAATAGGTAGCCCAGCATCAACCATGACAGGATCTAACGAAGGAATATTTCCATCTTCAGTTAACTCC
This sequence comes from Picea mariana, assembly GCA_032191745.1. NCBI lineage: Eukaryota > Viridiplantae > Streptophyta > Pinopsida > Pinales > Pinaceae > Picea > Picea mariana. The sequence goes on along the minus strand of JASDQU010188746.1, from coordinate 13,083 downwards.
AAAATTGCACCATTTAAAAGCATTGTTTGACTATGGAGGTCGCCATCTTTTGGTGTTAAGTGGTATTCCATTCTATAATCTTTCACCTCTGATGTTTTGCTTCCAGCCCAAGCTAGGAATTTCTTAATCTTGTGTATAAAAGACTCTTTTGCATTCAGGCTTCTCTTGTACATGGTAGAATTTGGATAAGAAGAAACAAGAATATCAACATTTGTGTCATTGCTTAGGTTGATCAAGAGTAAAGTTATTCCAGTCTGCAGAAAGAAATAAACAAGAGTGAGATACTGATCCACACAAACAGTCGATCTAAAGTGCACACATCATATTAGTTTTGAGAAATGCAATCAGGAATGCAGAAAATTGAGGGATGTAATAAGTGCAGATGTAAATCTATGCTGCTGCTCTTACTGTTGCATTTTCTTCCTTTCCAAGATCAAAGGGAATTGAACAGATGTTTGATAAATATGCTAACATTACATTTTAATGACTACCCATTGTTCTCGATACAATGTTAATCCCACTTACATTAAAATTTCCGAGTTTCATAAAACTTTCAAAAGTGCAGGAATAAGCAACAAAAAAATGTTCACCTGTCCACACATTAATTGTGATAAAGAAAGAATGAAATGAGTATTGCATGATACTTACATCATTCTTTGCACAATGAGCATATGTGCGCACATAGGGTGGCCCTGTAATATTGACGGAAAGCACACCTCTTCCCATCAACCGATGCCAAAGCAGTGCACTGAAYCATAAACCAGAAAGACAAGCATGAAGACTTCGCTCTGTTTCTGGATMAACAATAATCTTTTACTCCCTCAATAACAGAGATAGTTCTTTCAAATTCTAAACTGAATTCTTTGGAGTTTCTTGACATTAACTAAAGCAGCCCCACAATCTGAAAAWGTCTAGTAGTTCATGTACTGCTCACCTATAATAATCAGGATTGGGTGCAAAAGTAGTTGTGTTAAGAAGGCCATAGTTACCACCAACCAAGCTTTGTCTACAATAAACTTTAGTATCGAATGTAGACGACATTCCAAGCTGATCTAAATACCTGCACAAAGCATAGGAAGAAACTCATTAAGATGCAGAAAGTTCCCATATGAGTTTTTATCATTTTCCCAAAGAAGAGAAAAGGAAAAAGAAAGGTAAGTGCATCAAGCAGACAAATTGAATAAGAAAAATGCTTTCAGGGATGAAATGAGACTCGAGAGAGAAAACAGTAGAGGATTGGGATTGGAGTTTTGAACATTATGTGTCTGTACAACTGTGCCATTGAGTAATTTATTTGCCAAACAGTTGATTTACTAAATACAACATAGACAAGAATTCTCTGAAATATATAGCTGTGAATATTTCCAAGGTGGAACAAGAAAAATGCAATAAGTCTCACCAAAAACTATTCACAAAAGCATCTGAAACACGATGCTTTCCACTGTTATAAGCTCCACCTGCTTCTCCGACCCAGGAGCTTGACCAAGGGCCGTATTTCTGCAGAATAGCTTGCATTTGTCTGAACTTTGTAGCTTCTCGACTCAAGTATCCCGGACTAAGTATCTTCTGTGTCAAATGCTTATCCACACCTGGTCAACAGATAAACATAATTACCTCCTATCCAAACTCGTGAATACAAACTGAAGTGCATATGATGGATTTTAATCTTATCTACCTGCTCCAAGATTGTATATATGTCGTGTAACAGCATTCAGAACATTTGGCCCTGTCTGTTGAAGAATCTCTTGAAACCAGGTCGGATCAAAGAATCCATCTGGTGCCACTGTTAATGGTTTCTCACGAGAATGCTTGTATATGTCTTTCAAAACCTTATTAAGCTCAATTACATCAGCAGCATACTGTGTAGCACTAACTCTGGCGCCAATGCCACTTCCACTCAACTCATTTCCTGTCCGCAAAATGAAAATATTGGTTGTCACGGTGCTGTACAAATGAACAAGATCAATACAACCCATATGCTGAAAGAACTAAAGATAGAAGGTCCAGTTAAATTAGATTACCAAACTCCCATGCATATATCTTATAACCATGGTCGACTGTGTACTGAATAAGGCTGCGAGCATTGCTTGAATTCCATGGACCTCCCCAAAGACCATCCGTAGATATCTGATACCGACCATACAATGCATTTAGGCCAAATGCCACCATAGACCTGTATCACAATAATAGAAGGTTAGATCGTTTGATGATAGGGGAAACACTTTGGGCTACCTATATAATTGATGGTCAATTTAATTGATAGATTGTGAGAAGTAATGCTCTCAATTACCCTGTTTTTGCAATAAACTTGTTGAGCTTATCCCATCTGTCCATGGTAAGACAACCCTTTGAGAACCCAAACATCTTAGAAACATCCCTCACAAAAGGATGGCAGGGTTGTGACAGAGGCCCAACGTCATATATCAGTTTGTCTTGCAAAGTTCCACCCAACCTGATTTTCAGTGGTGAGAACGCTGCATGCCACCATAATTACCATTGTATCAGACTTCTTTCTCGACAATGTTATACATCTTGCACTCTATCTTATTGAAGCCAAAAAGTTCGAAATACAGAAAAACACTTTGTCTCATGTCATTTCTATACATGTCTCAGGGCTGATACAGAAATGCATCAATTTTCAGGATGCAAAATTTGTCAACATGTACTATACTTCACTGAATCTATGAGGCAAAATGTCAGTTGAGCTGTAGTCTAGTGGTAAGTGGGGGTGCTTAACCCGACGATGACCAGGTTCAAATCCCAGTGGGCATGCCCCACCTGCTAATGGATTGAGAAAAAAGTAGAGAAGATATCGTGTTTATGCAGGTGTTCCCATTGTATACTAAACGGAGTTTCATATTCCCTCCCTCTAAACAAAGGGCACTTGACTAGCAAAACACTTTAAGAGGCAAAAGGGTTCACAGCAACAAATGCAGTCTCAATGCCATTTCTATGCATGCCCCAGACTGATGCGATTATGCATCAAATTTCAGGATGCGCAATTCGTTCACAGGTATTCGCTTGAAACTAAAAGGCAAACAGGTTCACGGTAACAAATGCAATCCCGATGCTATTTCTATACATGTCCCAGACTGATGCAGAAATGCATCAATTTTCATGATGCACAATTTATTAACATGTATTCGATTGAAACTATGATGCAAAAGGGTTCACAGCAACAAATGCAACCACAACGCCATTTCTATACATGTCCCATACGACGCAGAAATGTATCAATTCTCAGGATGCACAATTTATTAACATGAATTTGATTAACACTACTAGCAAAAAGGGTTCACATAAATGAATGCAATTTCAAAAAGGTTCACAGATGTTTAATACTTAAATGGCTGAGAATGCAAAGATCTGTAAAATGTATACCTTTTACGGCTTTTGCAAAAGTTGGGTTTTCGAGATCCTGCAACAACAAACAACGAGAACACAGAAATGACCATAATATACGAATTCACTAAAAAGCAGAGGTTCATCAGAACTTTAATGGATCTATATATGTGATTCGTTCGATTGAAAAATTGGCAGTGTGAAAAAGTGGGCACGAGGAAGTGTTGTGCAACAGTTTGTTTTTTAAGAATTCAATGGCAATGTAAATGCTTACCATATTCAGAAGGGAGGCATCAACCCAACTGCATCTGCCATAGTCACATTTTTCAGGAGGCCACCAATCTAAAGTAGCACATATGAAACTCTCATCTGTCTCAGCAATCTTGGCACTTGCATTCACAACAAGAGTCACAAACTGCCCATTACAGGCCTTTAAACAGCAGAATACCACAATCGCTGCCAAGATACAGAGACCCAATTCATGAAAAGGCCTCATTTTTAATTAGGCAAATCTCACACAGAGTTCATGCATTTGCGGGTTTCAAGACTCAAAGTTGCCGAACAGGATAGGGATCTTTTCAATTCCAGCTGTTTAGATGCATAGACACCATTCATTCAACCTGATGAGATCTGGTTCAGAACTTCGGCGTCCCATCTTACTTCATTTTTCCAGTACGATTAAAATTTCTTGCGCCTCACTGCATAAGCTCTCCAATCCACCTCAAATTTATTATCCAGAGCCACATTCATGGGTTGGCCTTGATTGTCACGGCTTCAAACTTGACTAAATTAAAACCTATAAGCTGAGCCCAGAGAGGACAACTTCTTTTTCATGGCCTTTCCAATGACATTCCAACGCATTACCTACAACGTCTTATCAATCTACCTGCTTTTTGAACCACTGTGAACCAATGGCTGTAACTTTACTGTAAAGCAAAACTGACAGGCCGAAGGATTTCGAACTGACTATGTCCCACGAGGCAAACAAAGGTATAGAAAATGACTCGACAAGGAATCTTACGTCCACCAAAGTAAATAAAGTATTAGTTTTCTTATAACTCCTTGTGATTGCAGGGTACGGAATTCAATATAATATCAAATTTTAAGTGGTATATATTCCATGATGAATGCACTTCTCTTTATTTATTTAGAGTCAGGAGATTACTATTATAAATTTGTTTTATTACTATAAATAAATGTTCATTTATTATGCATTAAAATAATGATGGTAGTGCTGGTTGTTAGAAATCAAATTTGGTTTATTAGAGCTTAAAAGGTAAGGAAGTAAGGAAATACTTATTTTTCCATAGCGTTTTTACATTCAGCAAAATATAAAAGTATGTACATAAGAATGCACTTTTCATAAAAAAAAAAAAATCATATAACCTGTCTCGACAAGAGAACAATACAACATCTACCTATTTCTTATTTATCTCTCTGATATCTGGTTGAAAAGCTCTGAAAACATTTTTGAAGAGGGCAGATTGATACATAAACTTGGCACATTGCATCCAATAGTAAAAAGAAACCAAAAGAAGAAGTGCTAAGATCAGATAGACAAAAATAGCTAAAAACACTCAAAAGAAATATGATTAGAAGAGCTGTATGAATAGGGTAGGGTCATCATTTCCATCTTCCCTTCGGTTGTAAGTAATTCTCCTCGACTATTTTCCAAGAACCAACTTTGATCATTTGTCAACATCTTTGTTCTCCTCTCGATAGATGTGGGCGAAAGTGATTTTTATGAAAGGAGTAATGGATTCTATGATTCTTTCCTTCCAGCTTTCTAGAGTTGTTGCTTGAATGGCTCCTCTCTTGTTTAGCCAATCAATAACAATCCTTGAATCCCCTAGCATAAGCAAGTCTGGAATGGATAATCTAGAGGCTAGGATTAGCCTAAGCCCCCAATAGTTCTGCTTTGGTGTTTGATCCTTTGCCGCAATTGAAAGTCTGGGAGTAAGAGTTGGAGTTGTTGATAACTATCTTTCCCCCAGCCCCACACTTTTCTTCCTTCTGCTGAGCCGCCCCATCAAACCACGCTACAGCTATATCGACCAGCACTACCATCTTTTGAGGACGTGAAAAGGTTGTTTTAACCCTGTTGCCATGAAAATTAAGAGTTGTGATGGTTTTGTAAACTACCTTATGTGTCGATGAGATTCATGTTTCAAATAAGGTAAAGTTCATTTCAATCCATATGTGCCAATTTAAAAAAGTCGGTAAAGATGCAGCCGACGGATTTGTTGCAATCCAATTTGTATAGCATTCATGAATGGTGTTACCGTGCGAGTTGCGAACCAGGGACAGATCCTTAAGAACCATGTTCCATACATCAATAGCAAAAGTGCAATGGATAAATAGATGCTTAACCGACTCTTTATTTTGTTTGCATAAGGGGCATATGCCTGGACCCATACATCCCCGTTTCTGAAGATTTCTCCATGTGAGAATCTTATTTTCAGTAACTAGCCAGGTACGGAGCTTTATTTTTAAAGGACAATTCCACTTCCATAAATTTCTTCTCCACCCGAACACCCTTGGCGACAAAAACTTTTCTACAATTGCAATGTAAACATTGTTTACCAAAAGAATGCCTGAGCAGACTCCTCCTGTCCAGAGTAAAGAGTCAAGGCGATTCTAAAGGAGCATTCCGGAGCTTTTTAGAATGTCCCTGTAAGCTTCCCATTCCGTGGCCAAATCTCCCTCGAGCTCCAGGTCAAAACTAGATAACCAGTTTGCTCCTAAAGTTCCTTGAATCTGTGGGGAGCTTGCTTGAAATAACAGAAAATTTCTTTTTGAGTTCAGTTTTTCTATTAACACATCGGAGAGTAGAGAGTCCTTTCCCATGCCTAAAATAGTATCTTTCCCAATCATTATCAAGTGGCCATTGCCTGGATTCCAGGCCAACCAATGGAGGATAATCGACAGTGTATTTGTTAATTTTTTCCAAGTTTGAGACCCTGTTGTCGATCTAGTTGAAGTCGTTCTGAGCCACGAGTGAAGCTGGGCATGAGGTAGGTATTTTTCTTTTATCACCCTGCTCCAGATGTCGGGTTTTGTCAAAAATCGTTATAGCGTATTTGTAGCTAAGGCCCTGTAGAAAATATTGAAATTTCGAAGACCCCATCCTCCGAAAAGCTTTGATCGAAGTAAGGAAATACTTGATTTAACTTGAAATTTTATTTTAATGTTTTAAAAGCTTTAAAAGAAGTGTTCCTAAATCACCATAGTTTTTACGAATTAAAAGGTTAGGGAAGTCTCTAAATAGAGGACTAATTTATTGTGCCTCGGGATGCGACTCTTGTTAAGTCACAAGTTATTGGTATATCTAGCTTGTGGGTTGTTGGATATAGTATCCCAAGCCTAGGCCCGAGTCACTTTAACTAGTTACATATTCTCATGGTTAAAACAAAAGAAAGTTAGGGTATTGTAACAAATATTTTGAAATCCTAATTTAATATGGGTATATTAAAAAAAAATTAAAAGAAAGTGTTTTTTATCTTCAACGCTCTTAATATCACAAAGATAATGTTTTAGGAATTGTCCAATACTCTATTTCACTTCATTAAAAATTGTTATTATAAATATTGATTTTCTTCTTTACATTAATAAAAAAAAACTTTTAATCTTTTAAGTTAAGATTAATTCACTTGTATTTATAAAAAATTACTTTAACTATAAATAAATAAAAATTTCATATAACTACTGTTAACTCCCAAAGTCAAACCGTCTTCTCGGTTGACTTTGTAGAGGATTTCCTAAACTAGTGGTCACATGCATGCTCAACTAGTTTTCTATTTTCATATTTCAATAAATTTCTTGATACTTGGTTTATTCAAAGGATGCAAAAAAGGAGACTTTCGGTGGTTTGGGCG
>JASDQU010188745.1:6522-20397 GCA_032191745.1 Picea mariana | reverse complement strand
CTGAATTGATTTTTAGTGTATATATCAGGTTTGGATTTTTCCTTTTCCATCCTGGAAATTTTGTTTGATAACTCTTTAATATTTTTTTCCATCTCATAGATTTTTTCCTCTGAATAATTTTTTCCAGAGCTAGAGGGCCTTGCTTGTTCTTTAAAACACTTGGGTTCTCTTGTTCCCATATCAAATTTAGTTTTCAACTTTATGGATGCCATCATATTGGATTCAATCTCTATAGCATCATCTTGCATCCCTGATAAAGTATTGTCTCTTATTTCTCTCAAAAGTAGAGCGAAATCATAATCGAAAGCCCCTGTGAAAGTGACTTTTGCAGTTGGACGAGAAGGTTTTACTTCAACCACGATCTTGTGATAAAGTTTATTAAATATTTGAATAAGCTCTAGGATTGTTTCATATGTTTTCTTTCTCAAGGATCCAAATCTGATTAAGTAATATAGATGATCTTTTTTTCACCCCATTGTCTTAAGAAGGAAGTTTCTAGATCATTATATGATTGTATAGAGTCCATTGGAAGTCCTCTGAACTAAGTTCTTACCTTTCCTTCAAAATTTTGTATTAACAATCTCATGTAAACATCTTCGTGCTCAATACCAAGGATATTAGCAAATTTGTCAAAAAAGGCTAAATGATCTGTTGTTGTCAAATCCCCTTCGTCTGTGAATTTAGGGAGGTTCTTCATGTAATTTTCAGGTAAATCATGTAGGATAGCAGGAAAAGCTAGGGAAGCATATATAGCAGAGACCTTGGAAAATATCCTTGGAGGATGAACTGGTATCAAAAACTTCAAAAGCCTGATCGACTAAACTAAAAACTACTTCGTGATGGTGTGAACGAAGTTCAGCTAGATGATCGTAAGGCGATGGAAGATCTAAATGAGGGTGAAAAAGAGAACTTGAACTTGATCTCTCATATCTACCATACGTATAGATAGGAAAAAAAATAGGGGATGAATTTGAGTATAAAAATTAATCTTCAGGGTTTTTGGAAACATAAACTTTAACTTTGGGAAGAGAAAGAATCGACTGTGTACAAATGATATTAGGGATTGCAAAGGATTATTTGTTTTCACTGGTAAAAGTATTTATCAACAAGATAGGGGTGGTCTGGATAATTTCAATTTTTACTTGAGGAATAATTCCTTCCGGAGTTTCTAATTTAACTTCAGATTTACTTGTTGATGCTTCTGCAGAATGAACTTGTTGATATTTTTCTTTAAGACTTAGTTCTTCGAAAGGAATATTAAGATTAACTTGTGTAACCTTAGGTTGGTAGATCTTACCTGATGATGCATAAGTTTGTTTGAGGTATCCCTTCGATTTCAACAACTTTTTGAGATCCAAAACTGGCGTAGTCTGCTTTTTGTCTAGGATTTTCCTGGTATTTTTTCAATAGAATGCCATCTTTTCCTACGATGGAGTCGTTGGGTGAAATATAAAGTGAACCTTATCACTTATTCAATCTTTTTTCACCATCAAATACCAAAAATTATCTTTGTCATTCTCCCAGGGAAAAATGATTTTGTTTATCCATCCCCGGTAACGACGCCAAAAAGATGTTGCTCCTAAGATTGATTTTAGGCTCGAAGAAGAATGTCAGGCATCAAATATTTAAATGAAATGTTTTATAAGTTATTTATTTTACCTTCAGTTTTTTGAGAAACAACTTTAAGTAAATTTTATGATAATACACTACAGAGGAAGTATCTCGTTATCTGAGTCGTAAATTTAATTTCAAATGATGTAGAAATGATTGAAAAAACTGTTAAAATAAGGCAAGGTATCAATTACAGATAATTCTGACCTCACTTGAATTAGAAGAAAAATAGAAGGTGTACCCTTGAAAGAATATTAAGAATGCAACAATTCACACAGATCATAGGTTTTGTTTTTACTCACAGTAAGAACCAAGAAAAAACTGTAACTGAATCGACTTCTGATGTATTAAGATCATAGTATATGTATTACTAAATTGTGATCATTCACTCTTCAAGGACTACAAAAGGAAACTAATAAGAGATGGCAACATAGGGAAAATAGATAACTCAAATGAAATGAGACTTAGAATCTCTGTATTCTCTTGTATTAATACTCAATAAGTTCTCTCTTTTACATTAGGTCAGAAGAAGCCATGAATAGATCTAAGATCTATCTATTTATACAAAAATTGTCTCAACTAAAAGTAGTTAGACTTTCCACAATATCTTCTCTAAATATAGAATACAATCCGAATGGAAAAACAGAACACAGATATTATTGAGTTATGGTTTGATGTGTTGGCGCTCATTGAATTGCTTACACATATCCATCAAGGCTACAACAAATCTCAAAGGTTCAATGTTCTCATTCAATTCGATGGAAAACACCTTCATGTGTACTAGTGATAGATTCTCCTAGATCTTCTTTACTACCTGGGTTGTAATTTGATATTGTAAATTAGGCTTCACCAAAAACTCATTAATCTTGAGGAAATCAATCTGATTCATCTGTTGGATGAAAGATTGAATATTTTCCTTATTTTTTCTAGATTTTTCCTTATTGATTTCTATTTCAATCTACCCTAGTGCCTCTGAGATATCATTTCCTTCAGATTCAACCAATTTTGTTTCTATAGAAGACAGGCTATTCAAACAAGTCTCCTTTGACTCTTTGGCAAGCTTATTTCTTTCTTCTAGGTTCGTCTCCCAAACTTTCAAGGCCATTTCACCCTTCACATATTCATATTGTAAAAAAGGGGCGAGACCAGGGAGATTGGATTTCTGCCTCATATAATGAATTCCTAAAACTTGGATCTAGCCACACTGGAATATTTTTCTTTCACATAAATACTTTTCATAGAATTATTTATTTCCTGATAGTATTTCTGAATAGTATCCACCTTTTGATATATATCATGCTAGAAAGCTTCCAGCTTCTCATTGATTTTAGATGCTTGTGATTTGAAAGCAATGTTGTCTATTGTTTTGTTCTCCATTAGGACTAATTTGGCCTGCAATTGTTCTATCAAACTATCTTATTGAGTAATCATGGCTTTGATGGTGTGTGAATTCTGGTAAATCTGCTCAAGTTTCGCCTGTAATTGCTTCATCTTCTGCTGATAATTTAACCTAATTTTCTTTATGTCGTGATTCATTTTGATCCTAACAACCTGTTATGTGCTTTGCATTTCATTCTACAATTTTTCCTCCAAGAGAGATTTTTCTTGCAGTTGCTTGGTCATATTATCCACTGACCATTGGTTGGAAGTGGCGAAGGCTCCTAGTGAATCTGCAACCTCTTTGGAAAACTCAGGATCATTTTGGCTTTTTCCATCATACAATATTTTTTGCCTTTTAGTAACTACTCCATCTTTTTGTTGAGATTCTTTATTTACATAGCTTTCCTTTTCTTGTTGAAAAAGAAACTTGAGGGAGGCATTTCTTCAGGAAATATAGGGGTAAGTTCATCTATGTGAATGACCTCGAACTAGGAGTTTCAAAACTGTAATATCCCTAGGCCGAACATAATTGTAATGTAAATTAAAATGTACTTAAGCTGGTGAGTTGTTTGATATCATTTTTGCATTCACCTTTCATGGAATAGTGTGCGCATGTACTGCGTAGTGAAATGATGAAGTGTGCACATTCCAGGATACCACACGCTCTATCTTAAGTGCGCGTGATTGTGAGGCCAGCGAGCCTTTGGGTATATGCTATTTTTTATAGGCTGTTGAGCCAGTTATTATAAGATAGGATGCTTATGTTTTGATTAGGCCAGAGAGCCTAGATGTTAAAGGCCAGTGTGTCTATTTTTGTATATGTCTCGTGATTAATATAAAATACATTGTTGCATGCAGACTGACTATGATAAAAGAGATGGGGGACTAAACTGCACTGGTTAGGGAAAGGGAGGGGCCTAAAAGTTAAGGAAAAGGGATAAGCTAGGGAGCTTAAGCCAAAAAGGAATATTATATTAATATTTATTAAATCATAAAGTATGGATAATTATTTTATCCTAAGTTCTAAAGTTGGGGACAAGTGGGCCAAAATAGCTCCCAACATGATAAGTGTCAATCTTGGGACATGCATACATATTGTTGGAACGTAGTTCATTTCCTATCCTCTTTCCCATCATTCCTTCCATCATTCAGTCATCCAGTCAATCATCCATGAGCATGCACATACACATTGAGTTATCCTTTGTATCTTCATGACTGTACCTGAACCTGTATCCATAACGATTTTTGTGTTGGTGTATCTGGTTAGCTTGGGAGCTAGATTGAAGAAGTGGGTTGTGAGGCCTGTGAGCAATTCTCTGGGTGAGAGAATTGTTGGGGATTGATTTCCTGAAGGTGATGAACTGGAGCTACAGTGCTCTGAGACTTCCTGTCCGACCTGTTGCTGAATCCTGGAAAGGAAGTTGGGTAGTCAAAGGACTCTTGAGAAGAGAAGGGGCACACTTCCTGGGTGGGACAGACATGTGGGGATGAGGGACTGTAGGTTGTTAGTTGGAGTTGGCACCTGAGATAGAGTCTTTCCTATTGTCTATGAACCTTTAGCCTGGTTATGAATCCCTTTATCCAGGTGGAGTTTAGTCCCATCTCAGGGGTGACTCACTATTGAGAGTGATGAACAGTTTCATCTAAGGTTGGGAGGTTCGTGGAAGGTCTGCATGTAGTTGGTGACATTCTTACCAAGATAAGTGCCAATTGTGTGATAAATTTACATGTTGCATTGTTATTTACATGCTTATTTTTATGGGTTATCATATGTACGGTTATAACTATGTTTATTTTTATGGGTATTTTCTGTATATGTTGCATGTATATGTTTATTGTTATTTCAGTGTGAATCCTTGCATTTACAGATGTATTTGTATGTTTACGTTTTATATATAATTCTTCCACAAGAGTTTTTTGTGCATATATTTTAATTGCATACAGCTCAAAAAATTTATGTGGCATAGATCAGTTAGATGTTGGGTATGTTATAGTATGTGCCACAGGGAGAACGTAAGAGTTCTTTGGCATAGCATGGCCTGGCATGGATGGTCGAGGACGTTACAACATGGTGTCAAAGCTTCAGTTTTCAACACTGAGCCTGGATGGGCCGAGAAATTTGAGTTGAGGTGAAATGTCATAGAGGATTTATTTCAAAGTGGACAAAATTCAGTTTGTAGAGCGTCCATGGTAAAAAGTAACAACAACTGGGCGGAATTGGGGAAAAGCCCCAATTTCTGTTGTTAAATTCATGAGAAAATGGAGAAATTCGGCCAAGTGATGAGATATTCTCGATTTAATATCTATTGTAGCAAATTCAGATCTAGAATGGGTCAAATTTGAAGTTACAGTGAAGCCATGATAGATGGAGAGAGTTTAGTGGTTAAAATTCTCAATTTGCGAATTGATTTTGGATAAATTCATTCCAGAAATGTCAACTTACAATGATTTGTTGTTGCATAAGTTGAACGGGTGTTATCAGGGTGAAATTGAGCGAATTTCATAGTTGCAAAATGTCGATGGTAAATTGGAGAAAAAGTTAAGCCAAAAGCCCCAATTTATACAACAGAATTCACAAGGAATTTATGTGCATAAAAATGAATGTGCACAGGTGGGAGCACTAAAAATGCATTATGTGTGGTGAAAAGCTTGTGATAGGTAAAATTTGACACTGCGCGACAAGGTATTGGTGTACTGGTGTGCGCACTAAATTTAGGCACCATGCGGAAACATTTTGGTGTATAGGACCACGCGATAAATATAACATTGCACACTGTGCACACACATAATAATGACATGCGTGGTGTGTGCAGTGTTGGCAGAGCGCAGAGGAGTTTTGTTGGTGCGCGTGCAATGTGGATATATGTTGTCGCGCAACAGTTTAGTTAGTGGTGTGCGCATAGTTTTGGTGTGCGGTGGAGACGTACTAAACTCTGGCATGGTGCAACGTGTAGAGTATAATGTGTGCGTAATATCAGCGCGTGATACAAAAACTACGTGCAATAGGTAATAGTGCAAGAACCAAAACTGCACGTTGTGGATATTGGCGTGCGACATAAAAGTAGTGTGCGCAAGTTATTGGTGCGACAGAGAAGTGATACACAATGGTTTTAAAGTCGGTGAAGCATGATTTACCTTGTGTTGTTGTTGTACATGGTGATTATGGGCTTACAAGTTTAAATTTGTGCACACAAAGTTGTTTGAAGGGTGAACAACAGCAAAAAAACAATGATTTTCTGTGACGTTTTATAGCATTTGAACATCGTCTTTTTGCAGTGCATTTTTTAGAGCCTTAAGAGTGGTTTTAGCAACTCAAAAACCAAGAGACAAAGGTGTACCGAAGGTACATTATGTCTCTGCAGCTCAAATGAAAGAGCTCATATACATATTTCTAATGGTGTAAATTGTTCTTCAAACATAGCTTTTATGAGAAAGTTACATCTTAAATAGTAAAGGGTAAGTTTTAAGACCCAACTAACTTCAAAGGGCCATAACTTTCTGCTCCGGAATCAGATTGAAGTGCAGGAGAAGTCAGTGGAAAGATATTGAACCATAGAAGACAGTCCTAGAGTTCAATTAAATTTTTGGGCATGCTAAAAATGCTTAATATGGAAAATAACGCACCTGTAACATTCCATACCAAAAACACAAAATTGGCCTAGAACTTCAATAGGCTGTAACTAGCAGCCATGAACTCACAAAAGGGTGAAACTTGGACAAAGTTTCCATAAGATGTATATTAAGAAACCCAATTGATATCCAACGAAAAATCCAATGGAGTAGGCCAAATTTCATATTTACAGCGCCGAGTTGCACCAAGTTGAAAAATGAACAGAAAAATTAATGGGCAATTTTTAAATAAGCCATAACTTTCTGATCAAGACTTGGAATTGAGCATGAGAACATGCGTTGGAAAGTTCTTGGATAGTGGAATCTAAATATCCACCCATAAAATTGAACGGGGAATTCAATTTTCTAGGAAATCAGAAGAAATAATTTTGATATATATTATTGAATCAGGATGGTTCATATTTTTATGAAATTGATGAAACAATTAGCCTGACAAAATTTTGTTGGCTACACATTTTACAGAGTTAACGAAAATAGATCATATCAAGATCAGCTTAGATTCTAGAGTAATGGAAGAGGCATGGGGGACTTACAGTCAGGAGGATGAGATTAGAGAGATGGATATCCATTTGGGCATTGAAGGAACAAACTCCAATGGACATGGAGAAGGAAGGAACAAAAACATGAACATGGTAGAGACCATTAAAAATTTGCAGAAGCATTTCGAAATCCATAAAGATGATAATGAAAGGCTTATGAGAGTCAACGAGCAATAGGATGACTTCAACATGAAGTTATTGGAGATATTGAATAGAATAGAAAAGAAATTGGATAAGGAGAGTGGCTCAAGAAAATCAGGAAGTCGCATGCCTTCTGATAAGAAAAGAAAAGAAAGAAGTGTTAGCAAACATCACCACCACTCCCCGAGGCATTCCAATAAGAGAGCACACAACAACTCAAGTCCATCCCCTTTCAGGAGGCACAAGAGTTCTGGGGTGGATGAGCTACGAGGAGAAATGAACAAAATCAAACCTCCTACATTTGATGGTGAGCACAAGAAGGATGAAGATGCAGAAACATGGTTGCTGGGCATGAGAAAGTATTTTCAATTGCATAATTATTCTTCTCATGCAGAAGGTAGAATTGTTATCTATCAACTCAAGGGAAAGGCATCCATGTGGTGGGATCAACTTGTGCAGGTGCAGCAAATTAAAGAGAAAAGTGTAAGTTGGAGGGAATTCAAAAAGTATTTTGAGAAGAAATACTTGACTAAGAGATACTATGAAAAGAAAATGAAAGAGCTCTTTGAATTCAAGGTTGGGAGTATGACCATTGATGAATATGAGAGAAGGTTTTTAGAACTGCTAAAGTATGTCTCTTTCATCAAGGATGAGACAGTTAAGATTCAAAGTTATTTGAGTGGATTTCCATCATTTATCAGTGACAAATTACAATATGATGATCCCAAGACATTGGAGGATACCATAAGGCGAAATAAATTCCTTTATGATCAGCAAAAAGAAAGACCAAATTTTCAAAAATCTTGGGAAGACAAAAAGAAATTCAAGGTGGATCAGAGGAAGAAGGCATCTAAGCCTCCATTCTTTAGAAATAATCCCCATGGACAACAATCTCCTAGAGAGCCCAGAACGATTGAAACAGAGGTTCAAAGGCCAAGGCAACCACCTATTCAATGTTGGGGTTGTAAAGGAGATCACATGTTCATAGATTGTCCTCATAGAGGTGAAAAAGGGAGGACTGCTCACAATGTACAACAAGATGAAATAGTGGAGGACATGGGTAGAAATGTGCCAAGGATCTATGCAGCCCTGGAAAAGAAGAAAGCAGAGTATCAGTCACGATTGAGGTGGAAGGTATGATCAACCACCAAACCATTGCTATTTTAATTGATTCATGAGCTAGTCATATTTATATAGATCCTAAGATGGTGGAAAGTTTGCATTGCCAAGAAGTAAGCATGGAAAATCTTGGTTGATGAAATTGGCCACCGGAGCCAAAAGAAAAGTTAATGAGATGGTTAATTCATGTCTTATGGACATGAATGGACTAAACATCAGGGCAGATTTGAACATATTTCCTTTAGGTTCCTATGACTGTCTATTTGGGATGGATTGGTTGGATCAACATCATCTATCATAGACTGTCATAACAAGGCATTTATTTGCTTGGATGAGGAAGGGACCCTAAGGAAAGTGCAGAGAATTCCTAGGGCAGTAACCATTAGAGAAATTTCAACATTGCAGTTGAAGAAATGTTACAGAAAATGGTGTCAAATATTTGCAACTCATATGGAAGAGACACCTAAAGATAAGGTGCCAAATTTGGAAGATTATGCAGTCTTGGAAGATTTTGAAGATGTGTTCAAGGATGTACCAAGACTACCCCCAAAGAGAGACATTGATTTCTCTATAAATTTAATGCCTAGAACAACTCCAATGTCAAAGACTCCCTACAGAATGAGTACACCAGAGCTGAAGGAGTTGCAAATGCAGCTTGAAGAAATTCTGAAAAATGGGTATATATGCCCAAGTGTGTCACCTTGGGGTGCCCCAGTCTTGTTCATGAAGAAGAAATATGGAACATTAAGATTGTGCATTGATTCAGACAGTTGAATAAAGTGACTATGAAGAACAAGTATCCTCTGCCAAGAATTGATGATCTCTTTGATCAATTAAAGGATGCCAAGATATTTTCAAAGATAGATCTCAGGTCAGGATACCATCATGTAAGGATTAAGGAGGAAGATATCAGCAAGACCGCCTTTAGGACAAGGTATGGTCATTATGAGTTCACAGTGGTGCCATTTGGGATGTCAAATGCACCAACAGTTTTCATGTGCTTAATGAATAGTGTTTTTTGAGAATATTTAGACAAGTTTTTCATTGTCTTTTTGGATGACATTCTTATATTTTCTAAGTCAGAAGAAGAGCATGAACATTATTTGAGGATGGTGTTGCAAGTATTAGGGGAGCATCAGTTATATGCCAAGTTGAGCAAGTGCTCATTTTATCAGAAGCAAATTCATTATTTGGGGCATATCATTTCAAAGGATGGGATAGGAGTGGAGCCTGAGAAGATAGAAGCCATTATAGAGGGGTGAGTGCCAAAGAATGTGACAAAGGTCAAATAATTCATGGGCCTTGTTGGATACTACAGGAAATTTATTGAAGGATTTTCCAACACTTGAAACAATTATTAACAAGTGCTCCAATACTAAGGATTACAGACCCAAATGAAGACTTCATTGTATGCACATATGCATGTAAAGAAGGACTTGGTGGAGTCCTCAGTCAAAATGGGTTGGTTATATATTATGAGTCAAGGAAGTTAAAGGAGCATGAAAGACACTATGCCACTCATGATTTGGAGTTGGAAACCATAGTGCACGCCTTGAGGAAATGGAGACACTACCTCATGGGAAAAAGGTTTGAGCTGAGAACATACCATAATGGTTTGAAATATTTATTTGATCAGACAACTCTAAATGCTAGGCAAAGCAGATGGTTAGAGTTTTTAAGTGAGTATGAATTTGATATAAAGCATAGCAAGGGGAAGGAGAACAAAGTGGTTGATCCACTCAGTAGAAGAGTGCATGAAATGCATGCTACAACCATTAGCATTTACCAATCAAATTTGAAAGACATAATTTTAAAGGCTACCAAATTAGATTTGCATTACAAGGAATTAGTGGAACAATTATAGCAAGATAATCCGCAACAAAAAATTGAAGAATACAACTAGATAATGATGAAATTCTCAGGTACAGGGGCAGGATTTATGTACCAAATTCCCAGGAGTTAAAAAATCTGATATTGAGAGAAATGCATAATGTGCCTTATGCTGGGCACCGAGGATATCAGAAAACTATTGCAGCTATCAAGAGCCAATATTATTGGCCAGGCATGAAGAAAGAGATTGTTGATTTTATTTCCAGATGTTTGGAATGTCAAAAAGTAAAGGCTAAGCATAGACGCACAACTGGTTTGCTACAACCATTACCCATTCCTGAGTGGAAGTGGGAAGTTGTAACAATGGATTTCATCACCAAACTTCCCAGAACAAACAAGCAACATGATTCTATCATGGTAGTGGTGGATAAGCTCACTAAAGTTGCCCATTTTATTCTAGTTAAGCTCACTCACAAGGCAGAAAACATTGTTAATATTTATATAAGGAAAAATTGCCCGATTACATGGCATACCCAAGACAATTGTGTCTAACAGAGATCCAAAAATTACCTCAAAATTTTGGAAAGGATTATTTAGTGGATTTCGAACAAATTTGAATTTTAGAACAACTTATCATCCATAATCAAATGGACAAACAGAGAGGGTGAATCAAGTTAGTGATGACATGTTGAGGATGTATGTGATGGATAAACCATCAAAATGGGAAGACTACCTACACTTGGTAGAGTTTGCTTATAACAATGGGTACTAAGCATCTCTAAAGATAAGCCCATTTGAGGCACTTTATGGCAGAAAGTGCAACACACCAGTAAGTTGGGATAACCCAGCAGACAGAGCAGTGGTTGGGCCTGATTTTCTCAGGGAAATAGAGGAGAAAATGATTAAAATAAAACATAATTTAAAATTCCCAAGATAGGCAGAAAAGTGATGTTGATAAGGGTAGAAACCATAGGGAATTTAAAATGGGTGACCATGTATTTTTTAAAGTGAGGGCCAATAGAAGTTCCCTGAAGTTGGGAAATTGTTCAAATTTGGCAACTTGCTATTGTGGGTCGTTTGAAATCCTAGAGAGGATTGGTCCAATAGCTTATATGATTGCATTGTCTGCATCTATGTCTTTTCATAATGTATTCCATGTATCATTACTCAAGAAATATATACATGATACTAATAATGTTATTGATTGGAATGTGATTCAGGTGGAGCAAAAAGGTGCTTTTCAAGTGCATCCAGTACGCATTCTGGAACAGAAAATCAAACTACTCCGGAATCGAGCTATAGGGCTTGTAAAGGTCCAATGGACCTGGTACAGTCCTAAGGACACTACATGGGAGCATGAGGATGCAATGCGGGTAGAATACATGTATCGTTTTGAGGATTTTTGAATTTTTTTTGTATATGGGTACATCATGCACTGAGGATAGTGCATAAATAAGAGGAGGGGATTGTAATATCCCTAAGTTGAACCCAATTCTAATGTAAATGAAAATGTACTTAAGCTGGTGAGATGTTTGATATCATTTTTGTATGCACCTTTCAGGCATAGCACGCACATGTATTGCGTAGCGAAATGATGAAGTGTGCACATTCCAGGATACCGCACGCCATATCTTAAGTGCGTGCGATTGTGAGGCCAATGAGCCTTTGGGTATATGCTATGTTTTATAGGCTGGTGAGCCAGTTATTATAAGCTAGGATGCTTATGTTTTGATTAGACCAGAGATCCTAGATGTTGAAGGCCAGCATGCCTATTTTTGTATATGTCTCATGATTAATATAAAATACATCGTTGTGCACAGACCGACCACGGTAAAAGATATGGGGGACTAAAATCCACTAGTTAGGGAAAGGGAGGGGCCTAAAAGTTAAGGAAAAGGGATAGGCTAGGGAGCTTAAGCCAAAAAGGAATATTATATTAATATTTCTTAAATCATAAAGTATGGATAATTATTTTATCGTAAGTTCTAAAGTTGGGGACAAGTGGACCAAAGTAGCTCCCAACATGCCAAGTGTCAATTTGGAGACATGCATACATATTGTTGGGACTTAGTTCATTTCCTATCATCTTTTCCATCATTCTTCCCATCATTCCTTCCATCATTCAGTCATCCATTCAATCATCCACGAGCATGCACATACCCATTGAGCTATCCTTTGTATCTTCATGGATTTACTTGAACCTGTATCCATAACGATTTTTGTGTTGGTGTATCTGGTTAGCTTGGGAGTTGGATTGAAGAAGCGGGTTATCAGGCCCATGGGATATTGAAGAGGTGGGTTGTCAGGCCCGTGAGCAATTCTCTAGGTGAGAGAATTGTTGGGGATTGATTTCCTGAAGGTGTTGAACTGTAGCTATAATGCTTTGAGCCTTCTTGTCCATCATGTTGTTGAAGCCCGGATGGAAGTGGGGCAGTCGAAGGACTATTGAGCAGAGAAGGGGCACACTTCCTGGGTGGGATAGGCATGTGGGGAATGAGGGACTGTAGGTTGCTAGTTTTAGTTGGCACTTGAGACAGAGTCTTTCCTATTGTCTATGAGCCTTTAGCCTGGTTAGGAATCCCTTTACCTGGGTGGATCTTAGTCCCATCTCGGGGGTGACTCACTGTTGAGAGTGATGAACAATGGGGTCTAAGGTTGGGAGGTTCGTGGAAGGTCTGCACATAGTTGGGGACATTCTTACCAAGACAAGTGTCAATTGTGTGATAAATTTACATGTTGCATTGTTATTTATGTGTTTATTTTTATAGGTTATCATATGTGCGGCTATAACTGTGTTTATTTTGATGGGTATTTCCTATATATGCTACATGTATATTTTTATTGTTATTTCAGTGTGAATCCATGCATTTACAGATGTATTTGTATGTTTACTTTTTATATACAATTCTTTCGCAAGAGTTATGTGTGTATATATTTTAATTGCATACAGCTCAAAAAAATTATGTGGCATATCTAATTAGATGTTGGGTATGTTATAATATGTTCTGCAGGGAGAACATAATATTTCTCTGGCATAGCATGGCCCGGCATGGATGGTCGGGGACCTTACAAAAACTGGTCGCTAAAGGAGTTAATGAGGGAATAGGAGAGATAAGTGCGGTGGAGATTTCTGGACCTGTTGTTCTTGGGATGAAAATAGAAGTAACTGGTGTTGAAGGGGGAAAAACTTGTCCTTGCTTCATGAAATCTTCAAAGTGGGCTAATATATGTTGATCATTTAGACCTAGAAGTGATGTTTTTATCTTTTTAAATAACTCGTTTGAACTCTTCAATACTTCTTCAGTTTTGTTCTCAATGGAGCAACTTGGTTGAGATTCTATGGGTATAGTTTCATGTGAATATGGAATGGGCCTTGACTCTCCTTGTAAAATATTAGGCAGTTTGTTCCGTCTAAGATTTTGGAAACTGAGGACACAAGCCTGTTGGTCAGGACGCAAAGTCTGAAATCTATTTTGCACTTCTTCATAGGATCTAGCTCCCCTAAAAATCTCATCATAAGGAGACACTTTGTGGATGTATCTTTTCATGTTGAATTGAGCCAAATGATTCTCTACCATATTATGAGGATCATATCTTTTGAATTCAATGTCAACTAATTTGACAT
>JASDQU010188743.1:0-16046 GCA_032191745.1 Picea mariana | reverse complement strand
GGATGGTGTTGCAAGTATTAAGGGAGCATCAATTGTATGCCAAATTGAGAAAGTGCTCATTTTATCAGAAACAAATTCATTATTTGGGGAATATCATTTCACAGGATGGGATAGCAGTGGATCCTGAGAAGATAGAAGCCATTAGAGAATGGTCAGCATCGAAGAATGTCATAGAGGTGAGATCATTCATGGGTATTGCACCAATCACTTTCTTGCAAAGAAAGGGAGTGAAGTTTCAGTGGACACTGGATTGCGAGAAGAGTTTCCAACACTTGAAACAATTATTGACAAGTGCTCCAATATTAAGGATTGCAGACCCAAATGAAGGCTTCATTGTATGCATAGATTCTTGTAATGAAGGAATTGGTGGAGTCCTTAGTCAAAATGGGTTTGTTATATGTTATGAATCAAGGAAGCTAAAGGAACATGAAAGAAACTATGCCATTCATGATTTGGAGTTGTCAGCCATAGTGCATGCCTTGAGGAAATGGGGACACTACTTCATGGGAAAGAGGTTTGAGCTAAGAACAGACCACAATGGTCTGAAATATTTATTTGATCAACCAAATCTAAATGCTAGGTAAAGAAGATAGTTAGAATTTCTAAGCGGATATGACATTTATATAAAGCATATCAAAGGGAAAGAGAATAAAGTGGTTGATGCACTTAGCAGGAGGGTGCATGAACTACATGCTACAACCATTGGCATGTATCAGAATGATACTAAAAGCAAAATTCTGGAGGCTACAAATGCAGATATGCAATACAAAGAATTGGTAGCAATGCTACAACAGGGTAAGATGACACAAAAGGTGGATAATTATAATTTAGGAATAGATGGAATATTGTTGTATAAGAACAAAATTTTGTTCCAAATGTCCAGTACTTGAAATGTACGATTTTGCATGAAATGCATAATGCTCCTTATGCAGGGTACCCTGGATATCATAAAACTGTGGAAGTGATGAAGAGCCATTACTTTTGGCCAGGTATGAAGAGAGAGATTGATGAATACTTCGCTAGATGTATGGAATGCCAGAAAGTTAAAGCTGAGCATAGGCATCCAACAAGGTTGCTACAACCTTTACCCATTCCTGAATGGAAGTGGAAAGTGGTGACAATGGATTTTATTATGGGATTGCCCAGAACAAGCAAGCTGCATGATTCGATCATGGTGGTGGCAGAAAATCTTATGAAATATGCCAATTTTATTCCACTGAAAAATACTCACAAGGCAGTAGATCTTGTTGATATTTTCATGAAGGAAGTGGCACGATTGCACAGAATTCCTAAAACAATTGTGTCCGACAGAGACCCAAAATTCACCTCGAATTTCTGGAAAGGATTGTTCAAAGGATTCAGAACGAATCTGAACTTTAGTACATCTTATCATCCTGAGTCTGATGGATAGACAGAGAGGGTGAACAGAGTGATAGAAGACATACTGAGAATGTATGTGATGAACAAACCATCAAAATAGGAAGACTACATACACTTGGTAGAATTCGCTTACAACAATGGGTATCAAGCATCATTGAAAATGAGCCCATTTCAAGTAGTTTACGGTAGAAAGTGCAATACTCCAGTGAGCTGGGATAACCCAACTGATAGGACAGTAGTTGGGCCAGAGTTGCTCAAGGAGATGGAGGACCAAATGGTAAAAATTAAGAAGAATTTAAAAGCTGCCCAAGACAGGCAGAGAAGTTATGTCGATAAGAACAAAACCCACAGAGAGTTCAAAGTGGGTGATCATGTCTTCCTGAAAGTGAAAGCTAACAAGAGTTCCCTGAAGCTAGGAAGCTGCACCAAGTTGGCAACCAAATTTTGTGGGCCATTTGAAATTCTAGAGAGGATTGGTCTAGTTTATTATATGATTGCATTGCCTTCCATGTATCATTGCTAAAGAAATATATACCTGATGCTAATCATGTTATTAGTTGGAATGTGATTTAGGTGGAGCAAGAAGGTGCTTTTCAAGTGCATCTGGTGTGCATTTTGGACCAGAAAGTCAAGCAACTTAGGAACTAAAACATAGGGCTTGTAAAGGTCCAATGGACTTGGTACAGTCCCGAGGACGTTACTTGGGAGCATGAGGATGCAATGCAGATAGAATACTTGCATCTTTTGAGTATTTTTGAAAATTTTGTTGTATATGGGTATATGATGCACTGAGGAAAATGCATAAATAAGGGGAGGGGATTGTAATATCTCTTGGCCTAACCCAATTGCAATTGTAATGTAAGTGTACTTAAGCTAGTGAGCTATTTTGACATCATTTTGTAATGCACCTTCCATGACAAAGTGCACACATGAACTGCGTAGTAAAATGATGTGGTGTGCACATTTCCGGATACTGTGTGCAGTAACTAAAGTGTGCGTAGTATGGAGGCCAGCGAGCCTTGTGTATATTCTATGTGTTATAGGCTGGTGAGCCAGTTATTATAAATTGAGATGCTTATGTTTTGGAATTAGTCCAGAGCACCTAGATGTTAAATGCCAGTGTGCCTATTTTGTATATGTCTCATGATTAATATAAAATATATCATTGTGCACAGACCGACCACGATAAAATATATGGGGGACTAAACTTCACCAATTAGGGAAAGGGAGGGCCAAAAGTTAAGGGAAAGGGATAAGCTAGATAGCTTAAGCCAAAAAGGAGTATTATATCAATATTTGTTTAAAACATAAAGTATGGATAATTATTTTTTCCTAAGTTCTAAAGTTGGGGACAAGTGGACCAAAGTAGCTTCCAACATGACAAGTGTTGAGTTGGGAACATGCATTCATATCATGGGGACTTAGCTCATTTGGTCACTTTTTCACGAGGATTCTTACCAACAGCTTCACCATCATTCTCACCATCAATTTCACGATCAGTTTCACGATGATTCCTCCCATCACTCAGTTATCAAGTCAATGATTCCATGACCATTTTCATTCACATAGTCTGTTATCCTTTAGACATTCATTTCACTGTATCTGAGCCCGTTTCCATAACCATTTTTGGTTGGTGTACCTGGTTAGCTTGGGAGCGGGATTTAAGAAGCAGGTTATCAGGCTCGTGGAAAATTGAAGAGGTCGGTTGTTAGGCCCGTGAGAAATTATTTGAGTGAGGGAATTGTTTGGGATTGATTATCGAAGGTACTAAACTGCAACTACATTTCTCTGAGACTTCCGGTCCGTCCTGTTGCTGAAGCCCTGGAAGGGAAGTGGGGCAGCTGAGGGACTATTGAGAAGAGAAGGGGAACACTTCCTTGGGTGGGATATTTATGTGGAGAATGAGAGGATGTAGGCTATTAGTTGTGTGAGCACCTAATATGGAGCCTTTTTGGTTGTCTATGAGCCTTAGCCTTGTTAGGAACCCATTTAACCGGGTGGAGTTCAGTCCCATCTTGGGGGTGACTCACTATTGAGAGTGATGAACAATGTTTTCTAAAGCTGGGAGGTTTTTGGACGGTCTCTACGTAGTTGGTGACAATATTTCCAAGATAAGTACCAATCGTATGATAAAATTATATGTTACATTGTTATTTATGTGCTTATGTTACGGTTCATCATATATGTGATTATAATTATCTATATGTTTACGGGTATTTCCCTGTATATGTTGCATATCTGTGTTTACTGTTATTTCAATATGAAATCATATATTACATAATGTAATTGTTTGTTTACGTTTATATGTAAATCTTCCACAAGAGTGTTGTATGTATATGTTTAATTTGCATGCATTTTGAAGAGAAAATTTATGTGGCATAGCTTAGTTGAATAATGGGTATGTTATCGTATGTTTCGCAATAAGAGAACGAAAGTGTTCCCTCGAGTAGCATGGCCCAGCTTGTTTAAGGCTGGGGATGTTACCAACTGGCATCAAAGCATGAGAGATTTCTCTAGAGTGTCAATCACCAGCCTGTGGGTGGCTGGGGGATGTTAAAATAACCTTCACCTGGGTTCTGTCTAGTTGTATTACATTCTTAACGCTTTTGAGAGGGATTGTGTTCATTGTTTTTCAAATAGACAATGGAATAACATTGGAAGATGCTCTTGAGTCAACCAAAAAATTATGGTGGTTTATGTTGAAGACTTCAAATGTCAAAAGGAATGGTGGGACAAAAGGTTTTCCATTATTATCTTCAGAGCAAGCATTCACATTTGGTTTATTTTTTAGATCCATGGGAGTTATATTTTCTCCTTGGTTAGTGCTTATTGTAGGATTTTCTATTGATTTCAATGCTTGTAATAGAAAGTCCTTTTGTTGAGGAATAATACACATGTCCATGAAAGATATATTTTCCTTCAACTTCTTCAAATATTCTACTATGTTTTGGTATAGCTTGGGTGATTCTCATGTATGGATGTTTATAGCATTTCTTCGAGGGAAAAAGGTGCTTTCAGGTGATCGGGAGCTGATTTTCCTATTGGAAAAATAACTAAGAGGAGGGGGCGTGAATCAGTTATATATATAAGATTGAAAACTTTCTTGTTCTTTTTTGAATATTTCTAGATTATTATTTAATGTGTTGTTGATTACTTAACAAGACTAGATATACAATATTTGATCAATCACATAGAATACAGAGAGACATTGATTTTCATGAGGAAACCCATAAAGAGAAAAAATCTCTTCTTCTTAGGATGTCAATCAAGATGCAACTTTCATGTAAACCATAGTCTTTGAGAACCAACTCAAATATGAGGCAACAACCTCTGATAGAAAGCTACAACTTGCAGAGAGCACCAACTCTCTGATTTCTCTAACACCAACTAGATGGAAGCACCGACTCCTAGGTTTCTCTAGCACCAACTATATGGAAGCACCAACTCCCATAATATCTTCTAGAACCAAATAGAATTTAGAGGACTGCAATCCTCCCTATCACCACCCTACAACCCTTATTGAATCTTACAAAACTTACTTACTTGATCTATCTCTCATCTGATCTGTTACAGATCGATGTATCCTCTGCCTTGTTCAACTTATATGCTATGTTCCACTTCTGCATATTTTTTCTTCTAAGCTCTATGACTCCACTGCACTCTTCTTCATCTATGCTCCTCTCTTTCTCCTCTCGTGCACCACTACATCTTTGTTCATCTTTTCTTCTGTGTTTCATGCTCTGTGCTCCATTTGCATTCTATGCATTGTGCCTCTTTTGTACTCTTATGATCCTCCACACAACCTCCTTCTACCTAGATGTATAACTATCAAAAAGGAACTCTCTCTTCTTTGTTCTACATATTTTTATCATGCCAAGTCCTCTGTGAGATAATACACACAAATCTTTGTCTTCTCTGGCAGTTATCCTAAGTTTGTTCGTCATTAGTGGCTGTTATCCTGAGATTCTTTGGCTTCTATGGCAATGCGACCCTTCATATTCTCTGTTACAGTTGAGCTTATTCTCTCTATTATAGTTACAGTTTATATTCTCTGACACTTACAAGAGGTCTTCTCTGACAGTTACAGGAGGTCCTCATGAAGAATATCCTTGTGAACTTCACCTCGTGAATAAGCTCCTTGTGAAATTCACCCACGCGAACTAGCACCGGGTGCAAGTTTCCCCCATGTGACCATTGGTTGTGACCACACACTAGTCAGAAAGGTGCTTCGCAACTTCGTGTTTCATGATCTCATGAGTTAGCTCTCCTCCATTCTTCAAAGTCCGAACTCTTGAACTCTGAATCGGATCAACGGTCCACAACCCTCTGTGATCCAACGATCTAGATTTACTTTGCAACTTCATGCTTCATGATGTCTCTGGACTCCTCGATGCATTTCTTTCGATTCACGATTCTGCAAATATTCTTATCTACTGCCACGTATCCTTCCCAGCACGAATGACTAGGATTGCCTCATGATTTCCTACTTCATGAGTTTTCTCTTCTCCTGTGCACTCTAAAATAATTAAATCCCGTGAACTTACCTCTAGATCCAATGATGGTTGGTCCACGCACTTATATATAATGCCCGAGATTTGTTCTCCTCCTCTGTGTGATCATTCCTCCTGTCTAAACTTTGATCCAATGGTCCAGATTCTTCACAGTGCTCGATCCAACGACCACTGTCACTCCTCCTCCTAAGCTTAGAATTTATTTCGACTTAGAATATTTTCTAAGTATTCAAAGGTTTCGGCCTCCGAACCTTCTTCTGTGAAACCAATTGAAAGGTCTCGTCTTTTATTTTCCTCCTTAGATCTATATTCATAGAAGAGGACTTCTTTTGGTGCTATCATCATTGCTTTCCTGTTTTCCATCATCGTTGTTGTTCTTTCCATCAATGACAAGAACACTCTTCCTGTAAACATGCCAACAATATCCCCCTTTGGCATTGATGGAAACCCTAAAAGGCTACACTATTCTGCTTAGACCTCTAACTGTAGCATCTAAACCACACCTTTTTCTCCCCCTTTGACATCAATGCCAAAAATAACTGAGAGTGACTCTATTCTCCCCCTGATTAGAGATATAATAAGCACTCTCCTCTTGATTGGTTATAATATGAGCACTGTCCCCCTGATCAAATAGACTATTTTAACTTGATAATAGGGTCATGCCCAACGTTTGGCGTAGATACTCAAACTGATCTTTTGCAAGTTGTTTAGTGAAGATATCAACAATCTAATATTTTGATGGATTATAATGTAAAGAAACAACAGTGTTGGTTACATGTTCCCTGAAGAAGTGATTCTTTATGGGTATATGCTTGGTATTGGAGTGAAATACAGGATTCTTTGACACACTAATTGCACCAGTATTATGAAAATGAATTGGGATCGATGCAGTATACTTTAACTCCAAGTATGCAAGTGGATGAATCATCCACAATACTTGGGTACATCAAGTGGTAGCTGCAATGTATTTATCTTATGTAGTCGATAAGGAAATGGAACCTTGCTTCTTGCTCAACCATGGTACAAGAGAGTCTCCTAAGAAGAATGTACCTCCACTTGTGCTTTTCTTTTCATCCATGCAGTTAGCCCAATCAGCATATGAATAGACTGATAATTGAATATTCTAATTCCTAGAATACCATAGGCCATATTTCATTATTCCTTTCAACTATCTGAATATTATTTTGATAGTTATCAAATGAATATGTTTAGGTGCAGACTAATACCTTCTTACCATTCCAACAACATGCATTATGTCTGGACAAGATGTTGTGATGTACAATAGGTTGCCTATCATATACCTATATGAACTATGATCAACATCAGGTGATTCATCATCCTTTCTTAACTTGCATCCAGTGACCATAGGTGTGCTCACAGGGGTAGAATCTTCCATTTGAAACCTTTTCAACATTTCTCTTAGGTATTTCTCCTGAGAAAGAAATATTCCTTCAGACCTCTAAGTAATTTGCAGACCAAGAAAAAATTGTAGTTTCCCAATCATAGACATTTCAAATTCAAACTACATGGCAGAAGCAAACCATTATAACAATGAAACATTATTACTTCCGAAGATGATTCCATATGTTATCTCCCAAAATAGCACCATCATTTTGGGAGATAGAATGAGTCAAAAAATTCATTTCTGTGAGTCTTGGCTTTCAAAATTTTGCTTCCCAGCTTTCAACAGCGTAACCGTTTTGATTTTTCGCGAGTTAGCTGTTGAAAGCTATCACTTTCAACAACGCACAGGTCATAAAATGATAGATTTGTGCTGGTGAAAGCCCGAACAATTGACACCTCAAATTCTGTTACAGGTTAGTCATGTCATGGTTTTTGCTGAGCATCTACCTTCGTTAATTGAATGTTACCTATATTCTCGGCCAAAGGAATATTTCATTCCATTTATGAACTGCTCCTAATAAGAGGTGCACAAATGGGTTCATTTCAACATATAGGTGGTATGAGGGGTGTACAACCCCAAGTGGGGACACATGGTTTCAATAGCCAAGATTCCAGGTTTGAAGCGAAGGCCCATTTTGATGACAGGCCTCTGCCAATTCCTTTATCGCATAGGCCTTCTGATGATAGTCATCTGACTCTTGGGCCGCAAGGAGGTCTTGGCAAGGGAATGGAAGTTAGGGAACGACCTCTGATATCTAGTGAGAGCAATAGGCAAATGAACACGGGTCCAGTGTCTGGTTACGGTTCTACAAATCCTGTTCAGGTTCCGTTTGATGAACAAGATAAAAGCTTATCAAGAATTCATGTTGCAGAAAATCCTTTGCATGCAAAGCCAGGGATGCAGGAGAAGAAATCTTTTGATAACGAGAGAGCTCTACGTTGAGAGAGAAGCTTGTAGCAAGGTTTTCCTAGGCCGATTCAAAATGGACGTTTTCCATGGACATACTGAACCCATACGGTCTGTTTGTCTTCTTGCATCTACAAATCTCATCTTTACTGCAGGATATGATACAATGGTCAAAATGTGGAACATGAAGGAAGGTTTCTTGCCATTAACAGATTGAAGAAGCTTGTTGATTAGAATTTGGCTCATGGTAGAATATGTTGTTCAGAGAGTAAATTCAAGTCCAGTGGGATCTTATGGCAATTTCTAGTTCCTTCCATTGTGATATGGAGTCAGTTTTGTTTACCATTGCTTAAGGCAGGAAGTGCAGCATGGGATTTTGTGTGCTCATGCCTGGCAGATTGCAGTTTCATCTATCTGTTTTCCATTTTGGTGCAGATCATAGCTATGCACCTTTTTTGAAAAAGACCAACTGAACTATGTTTCATGGAGGAAATAGTTCAAAGAATCTGTAAGCAAACACTAGTGGAGATATATAATAGTAAATTTTGCCTGGTAGGTTCGGAACTAAAACCATGTGAAGCGAAATGGTGGATCTGCAAGCAAGCTTTCTAATTCATGTACCCTGATAATGATTCAGTTTTTTGATACAAAAGAGGATGACAGGATGACAGGAAGCTTCCTGAAAGATTCAGTTTGTACAACAGAGGATATTTTGTTGCTGGATATATTGCTTCCAAAGTTCCAAGTCTTAAGGTTTTCAAAAATGAAGAAAGCAGAAATGGAGAAGGAAATTCTACTTTGAAGAATCTTTGCAATGCATTCCTTTTACTGCAAAGAAATGAGTTCAAGATGAATCATGAGGAATGGGTCAAGACAATGAAGCCTGCTTTGGGACCTGGTATATCAGGTTGAGTACATGCAGCTCAAGAAACTACTGATGAACAAGTTGAATATTGTCTGAAGGCAAGGAATGAGATGCATACAGCTCTTAGCAACCTTCTAAAGGATGATGGGATTTTGGTTATTCCTACAGCTCCAGCTCCTCCTAAGCTCAGGTCAAAGGGGAGACAATTGGAGGACTTCCTTTCTAGTGCTTTTTCACTGTTAAGTGTTGCTGGCATGTCTGAATGTTGTCAGGTCAGTGTACCTCTAGGAAAGTATGATGGATGTTCCGTTTCAGTGTCATTGGTGGCGAAGTATGGAGCAGATCGGTTTTTACTTGATACCCTAAGGGATCTGTATCCATCTCTTCAAAAACAAGCTGAGATTGCTTCAAGCTCACGGTCCTTGCCTACAGTTGGTAGCCAAATAAAGGCTGTAGAGATTTCTAAAGAAAAGGGCAATGTTGTGTATAAGGGAAAACAATGGAATAAGGCTGTCAATTTTTATTCTGAAGCAATCAAGTTAAATGACAAGAATGCTACTTACTACAGCAATCGTGCAGTAGCATGTTTAGAATTGGGAAGATTTCAACAAGCTGAAGAAAACTGTAGCAAAGCGATTAGTATTGACAAAAAGAATGTGAAAGTGTATTTAAGAAGAGGTACTGCAAGGGAAAATCTCTGTTATTACATGGAAGCTATGGAAGATTTCAGATATGCGCTTGTGCTTGAACCAACCAACAAAGCAGTGAGTTCACTTGCATTTGAAGATCCATGGCTTGTCTTTGCATCTGGGAATGGAAATCTTGCCATGATGGATGCCCGGAAGCTGTTAAAGTTGAGCAGTAATGTCAAGTTTGAGAAATTTGCTAATTGTCATTCGCAGAATGCTATACCTCTTATTAGGAGCATTTTAGATGTCTCATTTGGAAGACTCCAAGCTATACAGAACAAGGATGACAGAAGGCAGGAAATACTCTAGATTTTGTGCAACTAGTTAAAGATTCGATCCACCTTTCCAGTCAAGTTTTCCAGCAAGAAGATCAAATGTACAGGTGGCAGGAATTCATCAATCAAAAAATACCTTATCAGCTAAATATAAACAGTCAAAGAATCATCTCAATATTTATAGGCATTCGATTCTTATGCACCAGATCAATTCAAAGGCCTTGGAAGGCTCAGCTTCACTCAATCGACTGCCCAACACATCAACACACATGAATTATCTAATTTTGAGGGCTTAGCCCTATATTTTGTAATTTCAGTTTCAATTACTATTTTTAGCATCGCAGATCCATGTGTTGAGGATCTGAAAACTATTTGTAAAGGCTATAAAGCCCAGGAACTCAGTCTGAGAGGAGGTTCAGTCCTGGATACACAAGGGGATATTGTACTAAGACTCTCATTTTTTAATACAGTTCACAGGTTCCTTTCCATTTTGGTGTCAGTTTTCCACATTTCCTCTGCACTGTTATCTTGTTGTCAAGTCTTGAATGGTTGTTATCCCATTGTTTGGCTCATGACATGATAATTAGTTTCTTAGTTGTTTATTAGACCCTACTTTGTACTGGTTTATGAACAATCTTTTCTTCACCCACTAAAAGTTATTTGTTGATTAATCAATCTTGGAGAGCACTGTTTCATTTGATTACATTGTGAGTTGTCTTCTCATTAGTTACTTTCTATTATCCCATTGATCCAACCTTTCATTATTTATAATTTCTTAAGTTACCAAGCACCTTTGGTCTACAACCACAAAGGGTTTCTTGGAGTGATAACAAAATGGCACCGTTGTCGGGGAACGGAGATGAAGCAAGCTTCCCTGGGAGACGACATAGTTTCAGCTTTTGATGATAGACAAAGGCTGAGCACAATCAGGTTGTACATCATCTATCTGGCGACTCCATGAAGGACGGACCTGTTGGCGACTCCACTGGTATGACATAAACAAAATCTTAGCCAAGAGGTATGCATTCTGTGATTTTTCAAGCATTGTTGGTTTCCCTAATCAAGTACCTATTAGAGATGAATGGGAGAATAGTATTCCTAGATTTTGTGGTGAGGAGTGGGAAGTACCAGCTGAACATTTGCTAGATTTCCATGAATTTATTAATCGGCTTGAAATTGTACATGACGATGTGCAAATTAAGCTTTTCAAGTTTTCTCTAGAGGGAATTGCTCTTGATTGGTGCCGGTCTCTTCCGTATGCAAGTGTCAGCTCTTTAGCAGATTTTCATGCTGCTTTTCATGTGTTCTGTAAAGATCATTTTCCAGCTGATCTTCTTTATCCTCAGTGCTGTTATGAATTTAATCTCTCGAAATTAGAACTTTAGGAAGAGTATGCTGCTAAAGAAAATAATCCTCATCATGATCAGGAGATCAATGATTCACACTATGACAATCTTAGTGATTCCTTTGACATCATATCAAACGCATCTACTGTTGTTAGTTGTCATGAAGATCAGGTTTTTACCTCTGAAAACCTTGAAGATGTTGAACAGAATGATATATTTACAAGTGACAGTTTCAGATCTGCAGTGGTTAAGAAAGATAGCCTACAATGTCCAGATTTGCAAGGATTGTCTAATTTTCCGCTTCCCAGATTTGAATCTGCAGCATATGTTATGGGCAGCCCACATCTTCCAGACTTGTAGAAAAAGGAAATTCGCAGCAGATATGAAGAAGAAGGCGAGGATCTGAAAGGTCCATATCAGCAGTCCGTCTTATATGTTTCTCCAACAGATTTCGAGTAGCCTGCATCCAACAGTGAGATTAGTAAAGGCAACCTTCAACATTATCTCAATTTTTAGTTGAAACAACAGTCCCAAAAGGTATTACCTTATGAATTTGATGACCCTTTTGTTAACTATTTGGATTCCATGAGCAGCATAAACCCAAGGATATTTTTATCAAAAGGAAATTGTTTTTATCATCCGCTCAAATCTTTCTTCTGCATGATATGGTCTTTATTATTGTTCGGGTTAAGATTCAACATGATAGCAGTAAATTAGTTTCTCACTTGGTTGCATTGGAAATTTGATATTACTTGATAAATCCGCCTCTACCGAATAGTGTAGGAGTAGGTAGAGGAATAAGCTCGCTATAGGAGCAATACGATCATTTTCAGTTGTTGTTGAATAAGCAGAGCAGGCTTCATGAAAGTTACAGGTCTGCAGAGGTATCAGTGCTAAAGGCTTAATGACTCCATGCCCAATGCTAAAGGCTACTCGAACTACTTGTTCTTGAAGACCTCGCAGGGAGATCTCCATCCTAGTTGGAGCCAGATGTTATCTCCCAAAATAGCACCATCATTTTGGGAGATAGAATGAGTCAAAAAATTCATTTCTGTGAGTCTTGGCTTTCAAAATTTTGCTTCCCATCTTTCAACAGCGTAACCGTTTTGATTTTTCACGAGTTAGCTGTTGAAAGCTATCACTTTCAACAGCGCACAGGTCATAAAATGATAGCTTTGCGCTGGTGAAAGCCCGAACAATTGACACCTCAAATTCTGTTACAGGTTAGTCATGTCATGGTTTTTGCTGAGCATCTACCTTCATTAATTGAATGTTACCTATATTCTCAGCCAAAGGAAGATTTCATTCCATTTATGAACTTTAAATCTTACTGAAAAACAGATGAGTCTATTCCAGAATTCCCTAAATAATAGCTCGAATCAAGAGTCTTAAATGACATTGCTAGTCGTGTTTCATTGTCGAGTTAATTCAGAGGTCGAACTCAAAGCTATGTCTGTTATTTAAATTTCCTCCTATTTGATGACTCATAGTTCCATACTTGTCAAAATTATAAATACTTACCACCTCGTCACAACTCGATTCAATGCCTACCTAAAACATCTATTTCTATTTCATCGAGTCACTAGTCAAAGAACAAAGCCAAATCATGTAGCACGCAGCACCTGTTCGAATCATGCACCATCTGAACGATTCAATAGAAAATGTCATTATTGATGTTTGTGTGTCATTGGGTGAAGTCGAAGTCAATGTGCCAGGCTACATTGGGAGATCAAGGAGTGGCAACAGGTGGTACTCTGAAAAAACTTTTATTGCATGCCTGTGCAAAGCAATGTGAGCATGAATTAAAACCTGGACAGGGATACCCAAAAATTGTGAGATAGGATCTGTACAGGGAGGACGCTAAGACTTCCCACACCTGATCCCAGCTTCCAGAGTCCTGCCACACAACATCATTTTCCGAGTGCACAAATGGGTTCATTTCAGCATATAGGTGGTATGAGGGGTGTACAACCCCAAGTGGGGACACATGGTTTCAATAGCCAATATTCCAGGTTTGCAGCCAAGGCCCATTTTGATGACAGGCCTCTGCCAATGCCTTTATCGCATAGGCCTTCTGATGATAGTCATCTGACTCTTGGGCTGCAAGGAGGTCTTGGCAAGGGAATGGCAGTTAGGGAACGACCTCTGATATCTAGTGAGAGCAATAGGCAAATGAACACGGGTCCAGTGTCTGGTTACGGTTCTACAAATCCTGTTCAGGTTTCGTTTGATGAATAAGATAAAAGCTTATCAAGAATTCATGTTGCATAAAAGCCTTTGCATGCAAAGCCAGAGATGCAGGAGAAGAAATCTTTTGATAATGAGAGAGCTCTACGTTGAGAGAGAAGCTCGTAGCAAGGTTTTCCTAGGCCGATTCAAAATGGATGTTTTCCATGGACATACTAAACCCATACAGTCTGTTTGTCTTCTTGCATCTGCAAATCTCATCTTTACTGCAGAATATGATACAGTGGTCAAAATGTGGAACATGGAGGAAGGTTTCTTGCCATTAACAGATTGAAGAAGCTTGTTGATTAGAATTTGGCTCATGGTAGAATATGTTGTTTAGAGAGTAAATTCAAGTCCAGTGGGATCTTATGGCAATTTCTAGTTCCTTCCATTGTGATATGGAGTCAGTTTAGTTTACCATTGCTTAAGGCAGGAAGTGGAGCATGGGATTTTGTGTGCTCATGCCTGGCAGATTGCAGTTTCATCTATCTGTTTTCCATTTTGGTGTAGATCATAACTATGCACCTTTTCTGAAAAAGACCAAATGAACTATGTTTCATGGAGGAAATAGTTCAAAGAATCTGTAAGCAAACACTAGTGGAGATATATAATAGTAAATTTTTCCTAGTAGGTTCGGAACTGAAACCATGTGAAGCGAAATGGTGGATCTGCAAGCAGGCTTTCTGATTCATGTACCCTGATAATGATTTAGTTTTTTGATACAGCAGAGGATGACAGGATGACAGGAAGCTTCCTGAAAGATTCAGTTTGTACAACAGAGGATATTTTGTTGCTGGATATATTGCTTCCAAAGTTCCAAGTCTTAAGGTTTTCAAAAATGAAGAAAGCAGAAATGGAGAAGGAAATTCTACTTTGAAGAATCTTTGCAATGCATTCCTTTTACTACAAAGAAATGAGTTCAAGATGAATCATGAGGAATGGGTCAAGACAATGAAGCCTACTTTGGGACCTGGTATATCAGGCCGAGTACATGTAGCTCAAGAAACTACTGATGAACAAGTTGAATATTGTCTGAAGGCAAGGAGTGAGATGCGTGCAGCTCTTAGCAACCTTCTGAAGGATGATGGGATTTTGGTTATTCCTACAGCTCCAGCTCCTCCTAAGCTCAGGTCAAAGGGGAGACAATTGGAGGACTTCCTTTATAGTGTTTTTTCACTATTAAGTGTTGCTGGCATGTCTGAATGCTGTCAGTTCAGTGTACCTCTAGGAAAGTATGATGGATGTCATGTTTCAGTGTCATTGGTGGTGAAGTATGGAGAAGATCAGTTTTTACTTGATACCCTAAGGGATCTGTATCCATCTCTTCAAAAACAAGATGATATTGCTTCAAGCTCACGGTCCTTGCCTACAGTTGGTAGCCAAATAAAGGCTGCAGAGATTTCTAAAGAAAAGGGCAATGTTGTGTATAAGGGAAAACAATGGCATAAGGCTGTCAATTTTTATTCTGATGCAATCAAGTTAAACGACAAGAATGCTACTTACTACAGTAATCGTGCAACATCATGTTTAGAATTGGGAATATTTCAACAAGCTGAAGAAAACTGTAGCAAAGCGATTAGTATTGACAAAAAGAATGTGAAAGTGTATTTAAGAAGAGGTACTGCAAGGGAAAATCTCTATTATTACATGGAAGCTATGGAAGATTTCAGATATGCGCTTGTGCTTGAACCAACCAACAAAGCAACAAGTTCACTTGTGTTTGAAGATCCATGGCTTGTCTCTGCATCTAGGAATGGCAAGCTTGCCATGATGGATGTCAGGAAGCTGTTAAAGTTGAGCAGTAATGTCAAGTTTGAGAAATTTGCTTATTGTCATTCGCAGAATGCTATACCTCTTATTAGGAGCATTTTAGATGTCTCATTTGAAAGACTCCAAACTCTATAGAACTTGGATGACAGAAGGTAGGAAATACTCCAGATTTTGTGCAGCTGGTTAAAGATTCGATCCACCTTTCCAGTCAAGTTTTCCAGCAAGAAGATCAAATGTACAGGTGGCAGGAATTCATCAATCAAAAAATACCTTATCAGCTAAATATAAACAGTCAAAGAATCATCTCAAGATTTCTAGGCATTCGATTCTTATGCACCAGATCGAGTCAAAGGCCTTGGAAGGCTTAGCTTCACTCCATCGACTGCCCAGCACATCAACACACATGAATTATCTAATTTTGAGGGCTTAGCCCTATATTTTGTAATTTCAGTTTGAATTACTATTTTTAGCATCGCAGATCCATGTGTTGAGGATCTGAAAACTGTTTGTAAAGGCTATAAAGCCCAGGAACTCAGTCTGAGAGGAGGTTCAGTCCTAGATACACAAGGGGCTATTGTACTAAGACTCTCATTTTTTAATATAGATCACATGTTCCTTTCCATTTTGGTGTCAGCTTTCCACATTTCCTCTGCACTGTTATCTTGTTGTC
>JASDQU010188742.1:0-17835 GCA_032191745.1 Picea mariana | reverse complement strand
TTGAGATTCTTCGACTTTTTTTGCTAGTTCTACTTCTTTATCTCTCCTTTCCTGTTCTTATTTACTTAGACTTTCTTTGTCTTCATATAGGAGGGCTTTGAAATATTCTAGTCTCATTGTTTTATCTTTCTCTTGATCTTTCCTAAGTTGTTGTTAAGCAGCGTCGGTGGTGAGTCTTTTTACCGCTTCTTCGAAACTTAGAGCACCTCAGAAAACATATTCTAAGAAACGAGTCTCATGCATAATTTTTGGTGCCAACTTGACGGATTTCATGTGCTCATATGCCACATTTTGGGGGTCATGTGATTTGGACTCTTCAAGCAATTTGCAGTATACTCACTCCAAAATAGGGGATGACAATTAATCAAACCGAGAGAGCATAAAATCGCAGAAACAACCTTTGTTTTTCTTAGCTAGCAAGTGCATAAACCTTGAGTATTGATGCTTTTTTTTAAAATTCTTCACATATTCCCTCCACACCCTAGCATAATCAATGAATAATGTGTGATACAACTTAGAAAAATTCAGGTTAGTACACAATAGAGTAAATGTATTCGTGGGTGTTTGGTGGTTATAACCATTAGGGAACGGGGAAATTTGAAAGACCGAGATAGGAAAATAGCCATCGTTGTCGACAGTCGATAGGGATGAGAGATGTGAATATGTGCAAGGGAAAACCTCTGGCAATGATAACTCGTGATTGGGTTGATTAAGCTTAATTACAAGGTTTAAAATTTGAAGATAACTCATTTTAACTTGCATCGATATAACCATTGGGTGCTAATCTTCTCTTTATTAATGTTTATGAGACATCGAGATAGTCATAGGGGCCTGTTACTTGACAATCATGAGATCAACGGTGGTGAGGTAATTGACAATGACCAGGATCATCTGGTTCATAGGATGAGTTATTGTGCAATATTTCGAAAGTAGGGGTAGTTCCATCATTGACGGAGAGTGTAGGTAGGGGAGAGTGCACTATGAAACTTTCGATGATGAAAAGATTCCACCGAAAGTGTCAGCCAGTGTTAACCTACCACATGTAGAGGGGATATAGTCTTAGGTACCAATCAATATGGGGGCCTAGAGAGAAAGTTAATGATGACGTGTAACCCATAAATGGTTACGATGATGTCACCTGGGCTATGATGGGGAGAGAGAAAGGGTGTGTCATCGTCGATAGATATGGGAAGGCCCACGAGGGTGATGGGGAGATGCTAATTCTTGACGATGATGTTATGAAGCATCGTTGTGGGTGAAAAAATGGAGATAGGGATGTGAGTATCGTTTGGTGATGGTGAAATGATGAAAAGGTTAAGGAGTATGGCCTTATGAAACAAAAATGCATGCCCCCCACTAAGAATGAAAGTTTAGGTGGGGGGTTTTTGTGTCATCACAACAATACCTTAATGCATCCTATCAAGCATGAATGAATGTGTTGGAGTTGAGTAACCTGCAATATCTAATAGTCAGGAGGCATTAATGTATCCTCACTGCTATCAGTGAGGAAACCTATCATAGAGGCATAAAAGTTCCAAGCGATTATAAATATCTCTAATATTGATCCCAAATGATGTGTCAGAGTCAATGGGACAAGACTTGTCTAAAGGCGGGCCTTAAGGAATCCCAAATCATGTGACATGAGAAAAAAAAAATGATTTTGAAGAACTGTAATACAAAATTGAACCAACATGCAAAACATTATTGAGAATTTTGCCTGGTTTTGAAGAAAAACTCATGTCCAGTTGTGCTAGTAAGATGGTTTTCACAACTAGACTTATTTTTCTCTTTACTATTTTATTTATTTATTTATTCATCTACACTACCCTAATCTACTTGATTTTTTTTTTTTTCTCAAGTGTAGGAGTATTTTCGATGGAGCCATTTGTGTAACATATTACAAATATTCTCATATTCAAGTTTGGGAGATATTCTTTGAGGGATACCCAAATATGAGGAACCAACTGCTTTGATTGCAAAAATGTCAAGAAATTCTAAAGAATAGAGTGGTGCTTTAGTCTGATGGTTGTCTGGAACCAAATTTCAACGTAATCATGTTAACCTTGATCTACTTGTTCATTAACACTATGATGCAAACCCCCTAGGGCTCGTGTGACCTCCCAGTCTAGGATCGATTTACATAGGAGCCCAAGTGGCTCTTGGGTCCTCACTGAACCCTCAAAACTCTTTACCAGAGGCCTTTTATTCTTCTCCTGCATGAAAATTTAGGTTCACAAGGGTATTTTTACTCGAGCAGAGTCTTCATGTGACCTCGGGCCTAAGACCTGGGGCTTAAATTTGGAAAGTGATAACTTCGGAACTCTAGAGCTTTGGGATTCAAAATATTTTCCCACAATACACTACAAATCTCTTGAACACGGAATTGGCGAACTCCCGAAGATTTTAGGGATCGACGATCCATGTTTGTTCCCTTGATCCACGACTAATATAAAAAACGAGACCCTGATCTTCAGGACTTTTTGCAACTCCAACATGCAATACCTCTGAATTGTTGAACTTCGATCTGGAGATCTACGACTCACACTCCTCCAACAACCAATGACTATGATTCACTTCGGAACTCTGGGCTCCAGGACCTATAACTTCTAATCACCACTAGACTCCTGAATTGCTGAATGTCGAACTCCCGAAGAGTGTAGATCCACGGTTTACGTTTTCCCATCAACGGACAACCTAGATTGACTCTGAGCTTCAGGCCTTTTCTCGCCAGAAAAATTTTCACCCATGATCCTTCGAATAGCCATACTTCCAAATACATGCTAATCCACGGATACGTGTCCCAAAAAACCAACGATCTAGATTGAATCCGGACTTCAGAGAATTTTCACTTTTCGCAAACAACTACCAACTTTTCTTGGAGTGTCGAATCGTCGAACCACTCAAGGATCCGATGGCTCACGCTTCTCCCTACAATATACGGTGTAGATTTACTCTGGGGATTTGAGCCCTTAGGGTGTTTTCCTCCTTTACAACAAACACTCAAACATTTTCAGAGCAATGAATTACGAAGGATTTAGGGGTTTAACGTTCGTGCTTCTTTCCTTTAATCCGAAGGCTATAATGGATTCTTGTACCTCCCAAATTGATCTCATCCGTTCACCTTGAAACAAAGATATTTTATCTTCCTTGATCTTCTTCACTCGAAGAACTTGGACTCAGGTGGACACCTTGCGCTTCCCTCCTGCAATTTCTCACGCTTAAAAGACTCGGACCTTGGTGCATGCTTTACACTTCCTTATTTGGCTTCAAACCTAAATAAGTCTCCTCTGTGCACTCATTGCACTATCTCTCCTTAGATATTTCTTAACACTTAATGAAGTGTTGACTCTGTGCACTCCTTGCACTTACCTCCCCTCTGAGATTGTATACTCCTGTGAGTATAGGCACACTCCTTGCGATCACTCTACGTAAACTTACTCAATCTCTCTTGAGCTTCTAAACCTATAATGTTTCGGCCTCCACACTCCTTGCGTGGGAACTGTGCACTCCTTGCACTGATATTTCAGAAGAGAAACAATTGAGCCTTAAATAAACATTAAGGATTCATTCAACAAGCCATTTAGATGAACACACACACATAAAACACAAAGACAAATAACACAACATTTACCCAGTTACTCAAAGACAGTCAAGCTCAAAATTTGAAAGAAATTCTCTTTCTCTATATTCCTTTAGAAAATATTTACAAGGGTTTCAAGAACTCTCCACAACTTTCAAATTCTTCTTTCAACAACTACAACAACCTCTTTTTGGCATAGATTACATTGATTTATACATGAGGGAGATTCTCAAGCCTTCCCTCCAGACTATATTAGTTCTTTCATATCACAATTAAAGCATCCTACCACTAAGGCTTATTGCAATAAATGAATAATTAAACTTTATATATGAGTCGACGCTCATAGGGTGTACAATCCTATAATAATTAAAGACAAATACAATCCACTAGAGCACATACAATGGATCAAGATTCAATATCTCTTGGGATCCTTAATTACAATGCTTTCAAAATTTAAAGTGATGCACCTTCCTTGGAATCCAAACTAGTTAAGTGTGGTGTGTTGGATGCAGAGTCATCTTCCACCTTGCCTTATTAAATGAAGACGATGATGCTCCTGCATCATACTCCTCTGGAAAAAATATTCATGGAATCATTTTCATGAGCTCCTACACTTTCTTTCCATGCTTATGGATATCATTTTCAATTATCCAACTTACATCTTCTACTGGATGATTCTCCCATAGTTTTCTTAGCAACTCTTTGATCCAAAATCTTCTTTTTTGTGGCTTCTATGCTATGGGAATTTGTCACTTCCACTGTATATCCTCTTGATCATGTGTCCCTTATATGTCATCTATCTTGTAAGGGTATAAGTATGATACATTGAATATTGGTGAAATTCCAATGTCCTCTGGCAGTTCAATCTCATAAAAATTTGTAGCAAATTTTCTGAGGATTTTACA
Source organism: Picea mariana (assembly GCA_032191745.1). NCBI lineage: Eukaryota > Viridiplantae > Streptophyta > Pinopsida > Pinales > Pinaceae > Picea > Picea mariana. The sequence goes on along the minus strand of JASDQU010188742.1, from coordinate 13,350 downwards.
AGGGCCTATATTCTTTATCTTCAACTTATTATATTTCCCTCTTGGAAATATTTCCTTCCTTAGGTGTGCCAAGAATTGATCTCCAATCTCAAAATTTACTTCTTTTCTTCTCTAGTTTACTCCATTCTTGTATCTATGGCTTCTATCCTGTACTTGTCTTTTGATTTGATCATGCAACTTCTTCATATTTGTAGCAAAATCCTCTGCTCTTGCACTTCAAAATTCAGTCTATCCCAAATCTCTTGATTCTAAAATTCCTCTTGGATGCATTCCATATACTATTTGGAATGGACTCTTACCACTAATCCTGTTTGGTGAGTCGTTATATGCAAACTTTTCTTGAGGAAAAACTTGATCCCACTAACTGTTATGTCCAGTTATTAAACTCCTTAGCAGATTCCCTAATATTCTATTCACTACCTCAATATCTCCATCTGTTTGAGGGTGATATTTTGAATTAAAAGACAAATTTGTTCCCAACCTCTTCCACAAATTCCTCCAAAATTGTCCCATGAATTTGGTATCTCTGTCTGAGACTATACTTTTGGGTAACCCATGCAATCTCACAATCTCCTTGAAAAATAGATTCTCTATCTGGGTAGCATCATTGGTTTTGTGACATGGTATAAAATGTTCCATCTTTGAAAATATGTCAACCACCACAAATATTGAATCATTTCCCCTTTGGGTTCTTGGAAATTTTAGAAAAAAATCCATACTTACAACATCCCATGATATGTCTGGAATAGGCAATGGTTGATACCATTATGTGTTTTGCTTCTTTCCTTTAGCATAATGGAAAATTCTACATCTGCCACAAACTTCTTCACATTAGACCTCATACCTAGCCAATAGTATGAAGAACTCAACTGCTCATATGTTTTATCATGGCCAAAGTGCCCAGCCAATCCTCCACTATGTTTCTCCTTTAACAAATTGTCCCTCATTGAGCATCTTTGGATACGAAATAAAATTCCTTTGAATGTTAGTCCTTCCTGGATCATATAATCCATGCATTGATTTAAATCCCTCAATAAAGGGTTTTCACATGCTTCGTAAGCTTCCTTGAAATCTGGGTCTTCCTGGTACATCTCCTTGAGGTGTTCAAATCCCAAAGTCTCCACCTAGAATTCCTGCAAGATCAAACATCTCCTCTTCAAAGCATCTGCAAATTTGTTAGCAGCCCCATTAATATTCTTAATGAAAAAAGTAAAATTATCCGTGAATTCTACCCATTTGGCATGTCTCTGGTTCAATTTCTCTTTTATGGATATGAACTGCAAAGAATGATTGTTAGTATACAAAATAAACTCCTTCGGCATGAAATAATGTCCAATTTTTCAAAGCTTGAATTATAGAATAACATTCCTTTTCATATGTTGAATACTTCTTCTTGGCATCATTCAGTTTCTCAGTGAAATAAGAAACATGTTTATCATATTGTCTTAAAAATGCGCCAATGACCACTCCACTTGCATCACATTTGACCTGGAAAGTCTTCTTAAAATCTAGCAGAACTAAAATAGGCTGTTCTATTATCTTTTCTTTAAACACTCTAAATCCTTTCTCCGCTTCTTTTGTCTAGTCAAAAGAACCACTCTCCTTATTTATAGTATCTAGTATGGGTGCACAAATACTACTGAAATTCCTAATGAACTTTTTGTAAAAGCTCGCTAACCCATGAAAACTTCTTACTTCAAACACACTTCTTGGATAAGGCCACTCTCTTATATCCCTCACCTTTTCTCGATCCATATTCAATTCATTTTAAGAGATTACAAATATCAAATACACAAATTTTGTCTTCATAAAAGAACATCTTCAATTTTACCAAAAAAAATTCTCATTGCAACCTTCTCAACACCATATTCAAATGTATTAAATGCTTCTCTTTAGCCTTACTGAAAAATATAATATCATCTAAATAAATGATCACAAACTTCCCAATAAAATATTTGAGCACTTTATTCATTAACCTCATGAACATACTTGGTCCATTCGTTAAGCCAATGACATAACAAGACACTCATACAATCCTTCATTTGTTTTGAATGTTGTTTTCGATTCATCTCCCTCTCTCATTCTTATATCATGATAACCACTCTTCAGGTCTATCTTGGAAAAATAACTAGCTCCACTCAAACAATCCATTAAATCATCCATTCTGGGTAAAAGAAATCTATACCTGATGGTTATCTTGTTGATGGCTCTAGAATCTATGCACATTCTCCAACCTCCATCCTTATTTGGACTCAACACAGTTGGTACTGCACACAGGCTCAAGATTTCTCTAATCATTCCTTTATCCCACAAATATTGGAGCTTCTCCTTGACCTCTTCATTCTCCCGAGGGGTCAATCTGTATGCTACTTTTTTTAGCAAACTTTCTCTTAAAATAAGGCCAATATGGTGACTAATACTCCTGATGGGCGATAAAGTATGAGGTAACTCATCCACCACAATGTCAACAAACTCTTTCAATAAATCCTAAACCTTTATAGAAAAATCATTCATAGAAGTTCTTGTAAGGATGAATCTCATCTTATCTATAACAACAAACTGCATTTCCTGGTATTTCTTGACTTCTTTCAAGAGATCCTTCCCACTCATGAGAAGTATACTAGGACTAGCCTCCTCTTTGACTCCCTTATATTCTAATGGAAAAAAATATGATTACGCCCATTTTTCACAAGGGTATAAGTATTCTTCCTCCCATCATGTATGACATTCATTTCATATTTCCATGGTCTTCCCAACAGAACATGACAAACATCCATGGGTATGACATCACATAAAACTTCATCCCTATAACCACCTATTTTAAACTCAACTTTACATTGTCGACTTACCATGACTTGATGTCCTATCTGCAACCATGAGACCTGGCACATATTCAGATGTGCTTTCATTTCCAAATTTATCTTTTCCACCATTTCCATGGATACCAAGTTTTCATTAATCCCACTGTCTATGATCACCTTGCATACTTTGTCTCTAGTTTTGCAAGCAGTTCTGAACAGACTATTTCTATGAACCAGTTCTCGTACCTCTTTTTCTGGATTTACAAGAGATTTCCTCATCATGAGGGATATTCCTTATTCAATTACTTCTGATTTCATCTCTGTCTCCACATTCCTCTGTTTTTCCTTAGAAATGTGAGCTTCTTTAACTCCAACATTCTTCCTTTCAAGACATTCCCAATACATGTGCCATGTTTTCCCACAAGAATAAAATTTCACTTCTCCTCCTCTGTCTCTTCCTCTACGTATGGGAAAATGATTTATTCCTCTAGAGTATCCTCCTCTAGAAATTCCTCCTCTCTTTTTATGACTATTATATCCTCCATCTTCTCCCCTGAATTTCTAGAACTTCTCTCTGGTGATTCCTCTTCCTCTGTTAGGACTCTTTCCCCTCTTCCTCTGAATCTGCTTCCTTGTCAGTTTTTCTTCTGCCTTCAGGGCTACTCGATAAGCATATTCTACCATCCTCATTGTCATCATACTAATCTCATCCTATATTTCATGCCTCAATAGATTTATATGCCTAACAACTTTCTCTTCATCATTCTCCCTATGTCCTACTCTTATATTCAACTTATAAAACTCTTTAGTATACTCCTTGACCGACAAACCTTTCTGTCTCATATTCTACAAATTTCTGAATAGATTCAGCTGATAATCCTTGGGTATGAATTTATCCTTGAGCTTAGCACCATTCTATCCTATCTCTTAATCTTGGTCTTACCTTTCCTCCTTCTATCATCTTGCAACTCGTCCCGCCATAAAGTTGCATGTCCCTTCAATCTGATCACTACATGATTTACCTTCTTCTCATCGTCAATCTCCTCATAGTCAAAGTACTTGTCTAAATAACTATGCAGTCAAGCAGTTCTTCTACATTAAAATTACCTTCATACATCAGAACTTCCATCTTTTCTCTAGTTCCCAGCTTGACAAAAACTCTTAGCAATCGCTCTTCTGTTGGTTGTTCTCCTACAAATTCTTCTTCTTCTTTTGTATCTTAACTTTCAACTTCACTGAAATCACCATCCTCTGGTGTTCTCCTTTGTGTTGTTTCCATGGCGTCCAACCTTGCACATAATTTTCTCATTTCTTCCTCCATGGATTCATTGACCAAAGGTATGTCCCTACGTCTCCTTAGTGACATGATTCCAAATATTATTTTTCACAGATCTTATTCTTGCTCTAATACCACTTGATGGTATCAAACAAAAATCTTGTCCACGCTCTAATACCACTTGATGCAAACCCCCCTGGGGCTCACGCGACCTCTCAGTCTAAGATTGATTTACAAAGGAGCACAAGTGGCTCTTGGGTCCTCATTGAACCCTCAAAACTCTTTACCACATGCCTTTTCTTCTTCTCCTGCGTGAAAATTTGGGTTCTCGAGGGTCTTTTTACTCTAGAGGAGTCTTCATGTGACCTAGTGTGATCCACTTCAAAACTTTGGGCTTTGGGAACTTTAGCTCCTAATCACCACTAGACTCCCGAATCACCAAATGCGAGACTCCTGAAGAGTGGAGATCCACGATTCATGTTCACCCGTCAACAAATGACTTGGATTGACTCCAGGCTTCGAGGCTTTGAGCTTTTTCTCTCCAGAACACTTTTCACCCATGATCCTCCAGATAGCCAAAATTTTGAATACACGCTAATCTGCGGACATGTGTCCCCAAAAACCAATGATTCATATTCACTCTAGACTTCGTGGAGTTTTCACTTTTTGAAAACAACTACCAAATTTTCCCGCAGTGCCGAATCGCCGAATCACTCGAGGATCTGATGGCTCGCACTTCTCCCTATTATCTATAGTGTAGATTCACTCTAGGGCTTCAAGACTTCAGGTATTTTTCCTCCTTTAAAATAAACACTCAAAAATTGTGAGAGCAGCAAAGTCTGAAGGACTTAGGGGTGTAATTTCCACACTTCTTTCCTTTAATCTGATCGTTGTGAGGGATTCTTATACCTCCCAAATAGATCTCATCCGTTCACCTTGAAACACATATATTTTCTCTTCCTTAAGCTTCTTCACTTGAAGAACTTGGACTCATGCACACACCTTGTGCTCCCTCCTGATCTTTCTCACGCTTAAAAGAATCGGACCTTGGCACATGCTTCGTGCTTCCCTCTTTGGCTTGGGACTTAAATAATTCTCCTCTATGCAATCCTTGCACTATCTCCCCTTAGATATTTCTCAACACTTAATGAAGTTTTGACTCTGTTCACTCCTTGCACTAACCTCCCCTCTAAGATTTTATACTCCTGCAAGTATAGGCACATTCCTTGCACTCGCTCTGCGTAAACTTGTGCAATCTCTCCTGAGCTTCTGAACCTGTAAGGGTTCGACCTTCACACTCCTTGCATGGGAACTATGCACTCCTTGCACCAAGATTTTAGAAGAGAAACAATTGAAACTTAAATAAACATTAAGGATTCATTCAACAAGACATTTATATGCACACACACTCATAAAAAACCAGGACAAATAACACAACATTTACCCAGTTACTCAAAGACAAGAAAGCTCAGAATTTGAAAGAAATTCTCTTTCTCTATATTCCTTCAACAAATATTTACAAGGGTTTCAACAACTCTCCACATCTTTCAACTTCTTCTTTCAACAACTAGAACAATCTCTTTTTGGCATAGATTACATTGATTTATACATGAGGGGGCTTCTTGAACCTTCCCTCCAGACTATGCTAGTGCTTCCATATCACAATTAAAGCATCCTACCACTAAGGATTATTACAATAAATGGATAATTACAATTTAGATATGAGTTAGTGCTCAAAAGGTGTACAATCATGTAGGCATTAAAGGAAAATAAAATCCCCTAGAGCACATATAATGGCTCAAACTTCAAGATCTCTTGGGATCCTTAATTACAATGCTTTCAAAATTTAAATTGACACGCCCTCCTTGGAATCCAAACCAATTAAGTGCATTGCAGTGGATTTTGATTCGTCTTCAACCTTGCCTTATTAAATGAAGATGGTGATGCTCCTGCATCACACTAGTTTTCATGTCCCCCTTTGTCATTCCATGCATATATTCTACTATTTGTTTATTGGTCTCTTGAACGCATAAAGGATCTGATGGTAGAAATTTATCAATATCAGTTTCTTTTGTCTACTCCTCATCTAATGTTTTCCATGGATTTTTAGTCTCTTATAGGTCTTATTTTTTATGTTTCTCATGGAATGTTTGGTCTTCTATTGCTTCCGAGACTGCATGTATGTTCTTGATTGCTGTCAGGATTTGCTCCTCCTGAGATGCATAGATGTTTTCTGCCACTACTAATATTTGAGATATTTCTTGGAGTAACATTCGCCTTTACTCGATAGACTCTTGAACATTCTTGAATTATTCTCGTTGGTAAAGAGTTCATGTATTACAACATGGATTAGTGCATGAGGCTCTTACAACACCTAAAAATAAAGAAATAAATGGAATCAATAGAAATGAAAACACACTACTCAAATCAAACTTAAGTAATATAAAAAATTGTCATGTATTTAAACCCCTCATGCTACTGAGACCCTATTTTCACAAAGTTATCTATTCACATGGGTTATCTCTTCACTTTCCATGCATCAAACTAAAATAAGACACATTGAACCAACATGATGAGGGCTCAGAGAAAATCATTAAAGTGAATTTGGCAGGATAGAACCCTTTAAAAAATTATGAAGTAAGGGTTCCTTTGCGTCTTACTATTTCTCATCCTCCAAGTCTTAAATGCTAGTGCAATATAAATATGTGAAAAAATTGTAAGTTCTCTAATCTCTTTAGCACCTCCCCGACAATGACACCAAAAATATTGGTTTATTTATGTGTATAAATTATTGACATTAAATCATCAATCGATGAGTTCGTAGACTTCAAGATGCAATCACAAGAAAAGTAGGATCAGATCCTATTCTAACATGTATACTAAATATATCAATCCAAAAAGAAAATATGCATTCAACCACACATAAACCAATTCAAGGAATCCAAGTATAAATTTCAGACACCTTAACTTGCATTCACAGATCTGTATCAAGATTTGCAATGGCACAACATACTATGTCAAGATGTGTTATTTGCACATAGGTATGTTTCTAATGAAATCTCATGCAATCCATGAATAATTGATATTTCAGTGTATGAAGAAATTAAAAATACTTAGAAACATAAATCAAATGTATGAACAATTATTGGTTCATTAATTTGGGTCTCATTAATGGGTTTGTTTTGCAAGCTTTCAATTGGAAACCAAGAATTCTTGCATTCAAAGAAATGGATGACTCATCAAACCGATGAATTATGATTATTGTGGATTTAAAAAACATGTAATGAAAAAACAAAGTACCATCCAAGATAATGTTCAATTAGGTCAACAAAGCATTAGCCAAACTCTTGCAATATGGTACTAGTCTAACCTTGAAATTATTAGCTGGAAAGGTAAGAAGAAGAATCTGTAAATTGAGCTAAACATACATAACTAATGATAGATATTCACACTTGCAATTGTGGTTCATATGATAAGTGTAACAAATCTTTAGGGTAGTGTTGCATATTTCATCCAAATAAATTATCTTCATGTATATATGACTCAAGCAAGATCTTGTTATTTATCTTAACATATCTATTTAATCAGATCAAAGTGTAAAATATCACAATAAAATCAGTTACCAGTCTCTTGGGTTTGATCTCACAATGTAAGGTACCATATGTAATATAATATGTAGAAACACAAATATTCAACATATATCAATTCAGAAACAACAAAATATTGAGAAGAGAAACACCATAAATGATACCTTTATTCAAAGAAAATAATGCTCACTTGCCTCTTTGAGGGGGAAACCTCCAATAGAGCAGAGCTCTATTACAATAATTCTCAAGAAAATTCTTCCTCGTGCATTCTAATCTTATTTATTCTAATTTTTTTCTTCTAAAGAACATTCTAGATGAAGATATTTCTAGAAGCGAAAGCTTCTATTAGGTCTACTTACATTGACTTGTTCATATTTATTAAATAGATATTATAAACTAATGTCAGCCTTTATTACATGGAAAATATATTATTCTACCTATGTGAGGGGTTAGGGAGGTTAGGTTCGTAACATGCCACCCCCCTTGAAGAACAATATTTTCTTCAAGGCTTGAGATGAGGAAATTGTTGCAATATGGTGGTCGAAGCACATATTCTAGAGTTTTATCTTTCCACTGGACTAACACTTCATTGATGGTGCACTAATGAAGACAACACTCTCATTGGTCCAAGATTGCTTGTGGCTGCAACCAAATGAAACCTTCTTAATCCAACTCAAGGATAATGGTTTGTGTGGCACTTAGTTCCAATCACTTTCTTTAAGTAGGAGACATGAAAAACAAGATGATCTTAGAATGAATTGGAAAACATAATTGATAGGCCATGGACCCCACTCGCTTGAAAATTGTATAAGGACCATAAAATTTGGGAGAAAGTTTCTGACAATGTTCATCTTTGAGTGAAGTTTTCTTATAAGGTTGCAGATGAAGAAACTCCCAGTCCCTTTCAACAAATTGATGTTATAAATGACCTTGATCGGCTTGCTACTTCATGTGATTATGATCCATGACCAAATTTTCTTTGAGGGTACGGATAATGGCCTGGGAGACTATAATATTTTGTCAACATCTTAAACATTTGAGCCACCTGACATGTATGAGATTAATGATGGTGGATTTTGGCCATAGATTGCTTCAAAAGGAATCATGTGAGTAGCTATATGGTAAGATGTGTTGTACTTCCATTTAGCTAGTGGTAACCATTGATCCCATTTCTTTTGTTGGTTGGATGCAAAACAATGCAAATATGTTTCCAAACATTTTTTGACAACTTCAATTTGGCCATCAGTATGGGGATGATAGGCGGTGCTGAGATGCAATTGGGTTCCCTGGAGCTTGAAAAATTATTGCCAAAAATTGCTGGTGAAAGTTAGATCTTTGTCAGAGACAATAGAATGAGGCATGTCATAAAGTTTGAAGATATTATCCATAAAAAATTGAGCCACTATGGATGCGGTGAATGGGTGTTGAAGGGCATATAAATAATCATATTTGGAAAGACGATCAACTACCACCATGATGACTGACTTATTGCCCGATTTAGGTAAGCAAACAATTAAATCCATACAAATATCCCTCCAAATAGAAGGGGGAATCAGAAGTGGTTGGAGTGTGCTTGGAGATTTGACTGTTTCTCCCTTTTTGTGTTGAAATACATCACATTCAACCAAAAAGGTACAGATGTCATGTTTTATACCATCCTAGAAAAAAGAATGTTTGACCCTTTCATAGGTTTTGGTGAACCCTGAATTCCCAACTGTGGGTGAAGCATGAAGCTGAGAAAGGACCACAGATTTAAGTTGGAACTATTTTATTAAATATACATGACCTTTATAGCAAAGCTCATCATTGTGCCAAGAGTACCCTGGAAAAATTGGATAATGGTCTTGCAATTGATCGATCAGGTGAGAAATTTTGGAGTCTTGTAGTTGTTCCTGGTGAACAACTTGGAGTCAATATGGTACAATGAAGGAGAGGGGAAAGAGAGACCCTTCCTCTTCATACTTCCTAGAAAGAGCATCATCCACCACATTTTATTTACCCTTCTTGTAAATAATCTCATAATAATATCCAAATAGCTTTGTCACCGATTTTTGTTGCTCTGGGGATGAAATTCGTCATTCTAGAAAATACTTGAGGCTTTGGTGATCAATTTTAATATGGAAAATTTTCCCCAAGAGATAAGGATTCCAAAGATACACAACATGAAGAATATCCAACATTTCCTTTTCATAGATTGATTGGTGAAAATGTCTCTTCGAAAGTTGTTTGCTAGTGAAGGCCAAAGGCCTGCCATCTTGCATGAGGACTTCCCCAATTTCTTTCCCTGAAGAATACATTCCAGGACAAAAGTCTTGGTGAAGTTTTGAAGTACCAGGATGAGAGTCATGCACATAGCCTATTTCAAGGTGTGGAAGGATTGATCAACTGTTGGAGTCCAAGTGAAAGCATTCTTTTTAAGTAGAGCAGTGAGAGGTGCTACAATTTTTCTATAATTCTGAACAAACTTGCGATAATATCTTGTTAAACCCAGAAGAATACACAAGTTATTAAGAGTTTTAGGGCGAGACCAATTCTGCATAGATTCAATTTTATTAGGATCCACCCTTACACCATCCTTTCTGACAATATGACCTAGGTACTCCACTTATGAGGCTCCAATCACACATTTAGATTGTTTGAGGAAACATTGGTGCTGAGAGAGTAGATGGAGAACTTGGTCCACATGGGAGATATGTGCTATCCAAGTTTTACTATAGATGATAATATCATAAAAGAAAATTAAGACAAAATGACAGAGAAAAGGATGTAAGACATGATTCATGAGACTTTGAAAAGTGGAGGGGGGATTACACAAGCCAATTGGCATGACCAAGAACTCATAGTGACCCGCATGATTTCTAAATGATGTATTCAAAATGTCTTTTTCTTTCATGCATATCTGGTGGTATCCAGAAAAAATATCAAGTTTATTAAAGTACTAAGGATCACTCAATTCATACAAGAGATAATCAATGACCGAAATGGGAAATGTGTCTTTGATGGTGAGTTTGTTGAGGGAATGAAAGTCTGGACACATGCACCAAGTGCCTTATTTCTTGAGGACCATGAACACATGAGAAGAATAGGGGTTGGTACTCGGATATATAACACCCACATCGAGCAATTCTTGAACAATTTTACCAATTTCATTCTTATGGGTAAAGGGATGATGATAAGGGATAACATTGGGAGAAAGACTGCATGTGACAAGAGGAATGGAATTATCATGAATACCATGGGAAGGGAGGAGTATTGGGGAGTGGAAAACACAACTTGGTGTTTGTATATGATAGATTGGAGGTCAGGATGCACAAAGGGTGTGTCAATTTATTGAATGGAATGGAGTAGGGTAATAATGTCCGAATGAGATTTTTTGAGGATATTTTCCATTCAATGGGAACTGATGATCTCAGGGGAGCCTACTATGATTCCTTGGAACTAATACTATTGTCCCTCCTATTGGAATTCCATGGTTAATTCTTTAAAATCCATGAGAATGAGACCCTAAGTGCATAACCATTAAACACTGAGCACAATGTCACAACCTCCCATGTCGATATAAAACATATGATATTTTAGGTGGTATTGACCAATTTGTAGGAACACATTTTCACAACTCCCACCACATTTCATGGAACTGACATTGGCAATCACGATTTGAAAATTGTTGACAACATGGATATAGCAATTGATTTCTTGGGAAATTCGACGGTGAATAAAATTATGGGTGCTTCCACTATCAACAAGGATGATGAATTTCATGTGCTTAATGTAACTAATGAGCTTGAGGCTTTGGTGAGCATAGAATCCAGTTAGGGCATACATGGAAATCAACAATTCAATATTTGGTCGGTCAACACGCGGAGTAGTATCATATATTAGGGGTATTTATTCCACAGGGGGGACTTCATCCTCCTCTTCAGTAAAATCCTTACATATGGCCATAAAAATATTATGTTCCTTACACTTATGCCTAGGAAAATATTTTTCATCACAATTATAAAAAATACACTTGAGTTGGCATTCAACCATTTCTACCTGAGTTAATTTCTGGATCTTGAGAGGGGTGGCAGGAGGGATAGGATCGGTAGGGTGAGGGTGAGGAGGAAAATAAGGTTTTTGGTTCTAGGAAAAAAAACTTGTTGTGATTATTTAGTGCATTTAGTAGCTTCCAACCAAGTCTAGGGGCAAGCCATGATGACTTGGGCTCAGATTTCATCCTTTAGGCCACTAATAAAACATTACCTGAGGAGGGAATCTGCCATTCCCTTTGTTCTAAAATTCAAGTGCTCAAAGGCAGTGATGAAGTCCGCCACTAAGCCAGTCTGTTTCAACTTGGTCAAACGACCTAAATAGTGGTTGTTGGTGTCAGAGAATTCATAAAGCTCAGCAACAAACTGGGTCCAAGCAACATATCCCTTGTGTGCCTTTTTACGCCATTTCCACCATTTCCAGCATTTAGGATCCATATAAAGAAAAACATAACAAATTTTTTCCAAATCATCAGTAATTCCATGTAAAGAAAAATGATGCTCCATTTGAGTGACCCATCCCATGGGATCAGAGCCATAAAATTTATTGACCTCAACTCGGGGAAGGCGAGGGTCATGATGAAATGTGTTGGAATGAAAGGCCATAGTATGGGAGGAGTCAACACCATCATCTTGGGATGTTTGTTCAGGGAATGGGGAGTCCTGGGATCGACTCAGCAGCAATTGGAGAATGGAAGTGAGAGTGTCAAGATTGCCCTCTGATTGGTCAAATCAGGTGTCAACTTTGTAAACTTGGACATCAACTCTAGTTAATTTGAACCGGACTTGGTCCTAGAGATAGTCAAACTAATCTTGTCCTACTTTATTTCAGCCTATAGGTCTTGGGTGCGAGTGTTGGCCATGTGGAAAGTCGGGGTGCCTGGAATGTGGATTGGGTTCACTGAAAAAAATGAATAGGTGACATATATCACTATGATCAGGGAAACAAGGGATAGCAAATGGGGTAGGTGTCAAATAAGGGTGTCGAGAAGGGTGGGTGGGACCACAGAAAATAATGCTTATAAGTGATAATACCACAATGATTATGGTGAAAAGGGGATTCCAATGGGAAGGGTCGCAAATAAGAGTGTCGGGAAGGGGGTTGGGTCCACAAAATAATTAGGCTTCAAAATGATAGGTACCACTACGATTAGGGAGAAGAGAGGAATCCAATGGGATAGGTCCCAAATAAGGGTGTTGATGTGACAACTATACTCTTTTTTTATACTTTTGTGGAGTTATTCTCTAACCTGAGTAATACTATAACATCAAAATTCCTAGACTCTTAATAGAAAACAACGTGTAGTAATTTTGCAACCAGAATGTAGGAGGCAATGTTGCATGGAAATAGATCTTGTTTGTTCCTTTTCTATTCTGTTTCCATCCAAGGCTTAGGGTTTTCAATGTTTCTACAGACAAGGGTTTTCCCTGTGCTATATCTCTCTTATATATGTGTGGGTTCGAACATTAGTACTTGGCCTAATATCTCAGGGAACAAACTAAGGAGGCTAGACCATACCCTTAGTCATACTACTTGATGTTAAGAACCAAACATCAATATAGCATATAAAAACCTCTGAAAAAGTACTCAACGCCTTGAAAAAGAGATAATTTCAGATAATAAGCCTCTTCGAGGGGGCAACCTCCTTTTACCC
>JASDQU010188741.1:5177-20337 GCA_032191745.1 Picea mariana | reverse complement strand
CTGAGATCTTCATCTTCTGTAGGAATATGTTCATGACTCTCTTCATGAGCCATACTTGGTGAATGCCTCCTTGAAACTTGCGGTGATGATATAAGCTTCCTCCTTGAAGGATGAGAACTTGGCTCTACAAGTTGACCCTCTCCTCTTGTGAGTTTCAACCTTGTGAGCATCAGAAAACAAAACACTTGCAAATAATCAAGTCTTCAAAAACCTATGCTCTGATACCAACTTGATCTAAAAATGAAGAAGACTTGTATTCTTGAAATTATTTGCAAGATTTAATTCATGTGTTAAAATGCAAATGGATCAAATTTGCAACACAACTTTTATAGAAATTACTCATTCAAGATGTATATAAACAACAACAATAAACAATGAACATAAAAAACATAACACAACGAATGATAAAGGAGTTCACCCCTCTCTTGGGCTACATCTCCTGGTCCAGCTTCCAATGGATCTTTTGTATTATTTGCTCAAAGTTCTCAAAAATGTGCTTTACAATGCTCAAAATGCCAAATAGATGTCTCCAATGGCTCCAGAACGTCCAAAAACCCCTAGCTGGGCTTTTTCGGCACCTTGTTTGGCCAAAAATGGAAGAAGATAGGCTTCCTAGAAGTTCCCCTTCAAACTTGCTGTCTCTGTATCGACAAATTGCACCCCTGTTGGCTCAACCTAGCCCCCACGCACATTTAAGCATTAAAACTCAGCATTAGGTGCAACTGCACAAATGGTGCAAACTGTAGGATAGTTATGGGTGCACCTAGCCCCTAACCGCCAAGGCCGAGGTCATGTGGCCCATGTGACCATGCACAAATGCAAAACGGGGCTAAAAATTTAAGAGAAAGTGTGGTCGTGACAAGTGGCAGACGTTGGTTTGCATAACCATTTGAACCAAATTCCAAATTCAAACTGCACGCACATACGGTATAACATATGGCCATATGACAACAATATATGTGTCTGGGGGCTGGGGCTAAGCCGTAGCCTGGACCCCCGTGCCAACACACAACTCAAACTTAAATTTATGTGAAACAATATATATAATAAGGAATATGGTGGGGCGCATTTGCAGTGCAGACTTTGCAAAGGCTATACATGTGGGTGGAGGTCACGGGGTTGAATCTGGTGGACTCCAAATAAATTTTATACAAGCAACCAATAACAGGGTGCCACGTGGTAGCCCATTACTGGGCCACATGGCATCGTACAACCAACCAAATATTGCCACGTGTTGCAATATCATTCATCCACATCTACCAACTATCTTCCACTCAGCCCTACCACGTGTCGTATGGACTTCCATGCCAACATCCGTACGGATTGTACAGTCAACATCCCTTTTTTTGCCTGTTTGTCATTTTGAACAGAACATGATATCTCTCACTCCTGACATCCGTTTGAACCCAAATGAGTTGCGTTGGGTTCTTAATGATGAGGCCTACGCTCCTGTTCGATTTGAAGCGATTCCAAGCACTTTCAATTTTGAGCAAAATTTGATCCCTTGGATCAGGGAGAGCCAGAGAGGAGAAGAAAGAAGATATGCTAGCTAAGAGTGTAGATAAAACCTGTATGCTTCATCTTAATATATCATAAAGCACTATTATGTGGACATATCCCTAGAGATAGGGTGGACCACGTATATCTCATGTTATGTGTGATTGATGTTGTGTTCTTTGTCATTTGATATGCTGATATTGTGATGATGTGCTAGATCTGAGATATAACCTGTGCCATAGGTTGTAGGAAGATAAAGAATACTAAGTTGTTGTGTGTTGTTTCTTTGAATCCACTTTGCATTCCTTCTGGTTGTAGACACCTGTGTCCTGCAACCCCCTATAGCTACTTTGGATGAAACTGCATTTGCCTCGCAGGTGTTGTCGAAAGGGCCAGTAGTTAGGCATTGTGGGTGCACTCTTGGAGATAAACCCTGGGTCTACCCTTGTACCACACATGTGTCCTGCAACCCCCTATAGCTACTTCAGGTGAGACTCCATTTGCCTCATAGGTGTTTCCGAAAGGGACAGTAATTAGGGCTTGTTGGTGTGCTCTTGGAGATAAACCCTGGGTTTGCCCCTGTGCCAACACACATCAAGTAGACTAAAAGTCATAAAAAATGACATTTTTTGGCATTAAGTTGTGATTGCATCTCATTCCCTTGCTTGCAGTATTGAACCTTTAGCCTGTTCTCGCTTTGCGTTATAAACCATTTTCCTCAGCAGTTTTTGCATCCTCAACCAAGCAGAGCCTTGTTTATATCCTTCGCAATTTGACACCCTATACCTAGGAGGGAACATTTCCCCGAGTTTCCATCTCCCACATGCATTTCCTTGCATTCAGCATAAGTATGTTCCACTGCTGGAACTATTTTTTCTTACTTGCGACACTCGTTTCCTCCTCTGTATCATAGCATTCATTTGTCTATGAAAAAAAAAAAAAAAGATGGGCGAGAAGGGAGTATTATCTTATGTTGGTAGCAAACGTGTCTCCTTTGAACAAAGCACAAAGTTATTGAGTCAATTCATCATCATAATTTTGGGATTAGCACGGCCTTAGGAAGCTGAGCTCGTTACAGAGTCTTCTCTATCGACTGGTTACTCTTCGAGTCCCTATATAGAACTTCATTGATGCCTCCTACATCTCATGGTTTCATAATTGGGTCTATGCTATCGGAGTCCTCCATATGTCTCATGCTCTTGTTCAAAGGAATTCTATCAACCCATGTCGGCCACTCCTCAGAACTCTTAACTTTGCATGTCGGCCATACCCTCAGTTTTTTTCAGAATCACATGATACTATAGTCCTATCATGCACCATGGCCCTACTTTCATCATT
Source organism: Picea mariana (assembly GCA_032191745.1). NCBI lineage: Eukaryota > Viridiplantae > Streptophyta > Pinopsida > Pinales > Pinaceae > Picea > Picea mariana. Next base: position 17,502 of record JASDQU010188741.1, on the reverse strand, counting down.
GGTAGGTAACCTTGAACCCAACAGTCGACACTTCATCATTGGCCGTTGATTGGGTGGTTTCCCTTGTGTTCGACGACAAGACATCTATTCACACATTGGGATTCATGCAGTGTCTTGGATGCCATTAGCCTTACTGGTGGTTTCCTCACCTTTGTCAACAGTTTTCATCATTGGCTGCTATTCAAAGGGTCTTTTTCATGTACCTCTTTCACTTGGCACACGTGAAAGACGCACAAGGTTGTTGGTTTGTGAACATGTTCTTCATCTGATTTCCACCAAATCATGAAGCTCCTACTTTGTACCTCGTGCTGACTAATGAGAGATTCCTTAATGCTCTCCTTTTAGCGGGTCTCCTTCCATCAAATTTAGCTCATTTATTATGGAAATGAAACCTAGAGTCTTATGAATATCTCGAGGCTTGCAATCATTATTGGTAGGCTCTCTCACCATCAAAAGTTGGGAATACATCAATGTCTCTTGATTGATGGATTCTTCAAGTGTTCGACATCAACTCCATTATCCACACTTGTAAGAATGTACTCGGTGCCTTCATACCTACTTTCATTATTGGTAGGTTGTCTCCATTTGTTAATGATATACATCAATGACCGGTAATCAAACAATTTCTCACTGTGTTCGACCTCAACTCCTTTATTCACATGCTGTAGACTTGCACCCTTGGCGGATTGTGTAGAAGAATTGAAGACATCACTATATGGCCACAACTTTCCTGAGCTGTTGCTTCTTTTTCATTGGACCAATACCTATATGACTTCAATGATCATGGGAGATCAGATTGTACTCCATTGTATACATATATATTCAGATTGGTTTTGAGATTGGTTCTACTAGGCCTTGTTCATGACTATGACAACTATTGGCATATAAATGCATTTGTATTTTCCTATTCATGGTCACAGACACTTGTTTGGTATATTTTCACATTGATCTACAGTGTAATTTTATTGGCATCCATGTATGAAAAGTTAGTGCAAAATGTAATGATCAACTAGTTCATCTAGTTGGTCCCCTACCACTCCACTTTTGGGTTGTTTATTATGTATTTCGGCCATCGCAGATACACCTCTGACCTCACACATTAGGGGGCATCTGTTATAGCAAGATTTACCTCACCCTATGAAATATTGCACATAAGGCCTTTTTCCATTTCCCCATGCAGACTTATCATCCCTTTTTTTAAAATCCAGAGAAAAAAATAAACATTTTTCCACATGTACGGATCTTGCACACTATACAACATGCATATATGTAGGATGCTCCACTACATCCCACGTACATTGGGATTTGTGCCAGAAAGTGAAAATTAATGTTGGGTTTCCATGTCACGACATGAGATCTATCATCCTTGGCCTTCCACATAATGGAAATGTTTTGACTCAGCCCTTTAGTTCCATTTCGAAGGCTACAAATGGGCCAATTCCGAGCTATGGAAAAGGAGAAAGAATTCAACTTTGAAAGAAAAGATACTCTGGATAAATTATTTACTTCATATTGAGTCTTCATCCCTTTGTCCTTTAAGTCTGAACACAGTGTTCAACCCCCAAGATCTTCCCTTATTGATTGAGAACCTCATTGTTTCTCTCTTATGATCTTGCCTTTGGTGGACGATTGAAGTGGTGGAGGCCCAGATGGAAGGAACTTAGTTTCTCGGTTCCAAAATGTGCCGACATGAAAGTCTGTAATATTTTCACTTCTGCTAATCATTTATTAATAGAAATACTCCTTTCACGTCCAATTGATATCTTGCAAATATATGAGTTATTATCCATGGGCGTATTTGTTATGTATATTAATGGATTATGCTATCTAATATGCTAACCTTTTATATTATCACCATATGCTTGCTTTGATTGTTTCTTGAGAACTAGTTGCAGGTATATAGATTTGGGTCCAAGTAATCAAAGGTGGACTTCATCGAACATCTAGATGAGGTAGGCCTCTTTCTTATCTCACTTGCATATTGGTTTATATAGCATGTTTTTTGGGATTGTGTTGATTTCTGTAGTCATTTCCGTCTGTTGTGGTTTACCCTAACCATAGAGAGATTTTCCTCGTAACACCCTTTACCAACATCAAATGTATATTTTCCACAGATTTGATGATGTAAACAAAACTTTGACATGGTTCCATACCCAAAAAGGACAAAAAATAAGGCTTCCTCACTCATATTTCTGCAATTTCAGCAAGGAGATTTAGCCTGTCCTTACCTTATTTTTCCAATTTCACTTGTAATCTTAAAGCCTTGTTTTATTTTCTTAATGACAGGTTCTGTCTCTTTAAATTTCCCACCTACCTGAACAAAGCTGCATTCCTCTTCAACTTTGATTGAGCATTAGAAAGGACTGCACATTCATTATCTATGGTTGGTCTTCATTCCTTGTAATGTTTCATGATTCCTTCCTCTGATATTCTCTTTTCTTCCCTGAGCTTGATGATCTGATCTTGAGCTTCTCTTAGCTGCTTATTCAGCCATCTTATGTTCTTTTCTCCTTTAGTGGGTGAAGTAGGAGGTCTCTCACTTGTTTCTTGCTTGCATTGGATGTCTAGACTATTCTTCCTGGTTGAGGATCTCATCAGAGGTGAAGCAGGCTTGGATGGAACTGTAGTCTTGGGGATTTTCCTGACCTTCCTTCCCTTTGACATTTCTTGCATAGGGCCTACTTTTCTCCATCGTTTCTGTGATTTAGGAGTCTTCTCTTCCAGCTTCCTTTTCAATTCCCTATTCTCTTGGTAAAATTGGGCTATAACATACTGAGATTTCTTGAGTTGTTGTTGCATCTCTTTGAAATATGAATCTTTCTCCCTTGGTTTCACTTGCTCCTCATCCATCTCTTGGGATGCAACTTCAACAAACTCTTTCTGAATTGTGGGTATGGGAAGACTCCTAAGAGATTACTTGGTGAGTGGTTTATTGGGAGCTTGTGTCTCCTTGGGTTCATTAGTGAATTGTAGTTTTATTCTTTTCTTCAAAACTATCTGAGTGGGTGATGGATTCACAATCTCTTCTCTTTTTCCCCTTTCAACAGTACCTCCTCCTTTCACCCATGAACTATTAGATTTTGATTTCTCAGTAGACAAGGGTGTATCTTCTTTATGATCGAGGGAAATGTTTTCTGAGGTCAAGAAGGAATCCCAATTCTTTTTTAGATTTCTAAGCTCTTCAACCACTAACAACTTCACCAAGGAAAAGTGGAACATGCTACTCTTTAGCTGGTCAACCTTATCTTGGACTTTGTCTGCCATTTTTCTTGGGCTTCTATATAGGTAGAAGGGTAAGTTTATGGGGATTTTCCCTCTGAAATGCATAAGGAGCCTTATGTGGTATTGGTATACCCTGTCAAACCTACCCTCACAAGTAAAGTATTTCTGGATTACCCTCAAAATATTCTCATAAGGTTCAAAAACATATTCCCTGGGGATGGTGGCACCAATTTTCTACTTTCTATACTTAGGTTTGAGAAATCAATATAAAACGAAGGATCTAAGGGAATAGATTTAAACCACTTCTGTCCCTATATATGGATCTCTGTAGAAGCCGATATGGTTTCTGCTGATATAGAAAAAGTGATCCTTGCAATGGTAGTGATGATACCATTAAATTTCATTGCAAATGTCTTGGTTAGCTTTACATTATACCCCTAAATTCTTTCACAGAATCTCATACATCCATCCTGCTCAAAGGACACCCTATATGCAGGGTCCGAGTTCACCAAATTTAGCCCTTGGGGTTCATATCTAAACACGTTTCCTCCCTTGTATTTCTTCTTTCCCTGTGAAGTCATGGTTCTGCATTGTCTTCCTTGCAAAAGTAAATTTTTGACTTCTCAAAGCAGAAAAACCTTCATGCTCAGCATGCAAGCTTGCACAACAAACTAGGATGGCTAGGGTTTGGATTGAATAAAGAAAACCTAGTTATATGAAAAGAAAAAATTGTTCATAGGATANGAAAGGCTCTTAGACAGTGATTGAAAAAAATGAAGAGTGCGCAACAAAATACCAAAGTACATGGTTTGTGTAGCGAATGGAGTTTACACAACATTTGTGTAGAGGGGTGATCATTTGCACAACAGAGAGATTTGGAGCTTGTTCAAGAGGCTATGGATTATGCACAGGTTGTGAAGGCAATGCAGAAAGACAAAAAGGTGGCCAATATACATGCTTCAATGGATAGGGAATGAAATTTGAAATGGGAAATGCTTATCCAAGGTGACAAGACATTTCAAGGCAAATTAAGGAATTTGGGCAACAAACTTGCGCAACGCGTAAATGTGTGAAGCTTGCAACAGTACAATGAAATGGAGTGTGATGATTGTCCTTTCTCTGAATTCATGAGAGGTGATGATGTTCACCATAATAGTTTTTGACATGACATTCACCCTAACCTAAGACTCGACCTTAACACATAATTTCCCACTTTTATTATATGATTCTAGACTTAGGAAAAAATGGACCATTAAAAAACTTTGAGCATGATGGACTTTTAAACTCTTGAATATTTTCTTCTTATAATGGTGTTTTATGAGAAATATAATACACCCTTTAACCCAACTTATGGCTAGACCCATTACTAACATTCAAGTCACTCTTCATTTAATTGTCGACCTCATAAAACTTGACACACTAACTATGACTCATATAGGAATGCCTTGATCTTCCCAAGATCATGGCATGGCTTTTCAAACTTTAGACAAACTCTAAGTTTTACCCTAAAAATAATCATGCTAACATCTAGCTCCAATGGGGATGCTATCCTCCCAGTGAGGTAGAAAAGAACAACAGACCAGGTTCCCAACCATTGGGATTTATTCAACTCAAAAGACTCTTAAAACTGACAAACAAATTCTCTGACAAGAATTTCTTGACACAACTTGACTAAAGCAACATAAAATTAGGGCCTTCACTTCGGGCTTCAATTTTGTGCTGATAATTGACTTCAAATGCTTCTTATGAAAAATAAAATGGTTATTTAGAATGAAATGGAAACACTGAATTTTTTTAAGCAAGATAGTGTTTGAGAAACCTATCATTCAAAGGTCCTCCACCAATGAGATCTCCATTGAGCTCCTGCAGCAAATAAGCATTGTTCCCATGGTATGTAACAATCCTGAATGGCCCCAACCAAAAATGATCAAATTTTCCATGCTTCTCTCTGTCTTCATTCCTTGCATCCCATTTCAGCACCAAATCATCCACCTTGAAATCATCCTCCTTAGTATGCCTATCTAAGACTCTTTTCATTTTGTCTTGGTGCAGTTGTGAGTTATTGAAGACTCGTTCTCTCATTTACTACACATGGATTAGTTGGTTTATCCTACTTTGAGTATCATTTGGATCAACTTCCTGTTCTTGCAGTAGTCTCATCACTGGCAGTCCTAATGAGATAGGAAAAAATGCCTCTATACCATATACAATCTTAAAGGGTGATGTAGCAATAGAACTTTTGGCGGTTATCCTATCAGCCCATAGTGCATAGATAATATTTTTGTACCAAGCTTTCTTGTTTTCCTGTAAAAGATTCTTGATAATTATGGTCAAGGTTTTGTTGGATGACTTAGTCAACACATTACCCTATGGGTAATAAGATGTGGAATGGCCAAGAATTATATTATAGTCACTGAAAAATTTATCCATTCTCTTGGAATTGAATGCTGCTGTAAGTAATGATCTTGATTGAACAACCAAATCTAGACAAAATATTTTTTTCTAAAAATTGGATGATAACAATATCAGTAGCTTGTCTTGTGGGGGCTGCTTCGATCCATTTGGTGAAGTAGTCTGTGGCTATTAGTATCCAACTATGTTGAGTTGAGGATGTTGGATGGATATCTCCTATAAAATAAAGGCCCCATTGCCTAAATGGTGCTTCAAAAGAGATAGGTTTTAAAGGTAAGGGCTGCAACTTTCTTTTTCCATAAAAAAATTGGCATTCATGACAGCTTGAAGCTTCCTTGTACACATAAAAAAAAATACTAGGCCAATAGAATCCCGCCCTTAGTATTTTATGCATAATGGTATTCCAGTAATGGTGCCCTCCACAATCACCTTTGTGAAACTCTTTGATAGATTTTTTCACTTCTTCCTCCAACAAACAATTTAGCAAGATCCCACTTGGATATTTCCAATTTGGAGAGTGGTTTAGAATGCAAAACTTTCCTCCTTTCAACTTTAAAAATAAGGCCTTGGTTTTTCTTAATTCAAGAGGAGCTTGTAAATTTCTTAAGACACAAATAATATCAGCATACCATGGAGAATCAAGGAATTTTTAAGATGCCTGTGGGACTATCTCTTCTCCTAAATTTGTTGACAAATCAACAATGAAATTAGTTCCCAAGACTTCACAATTGGACTGTGCCATCATATTTGCAAGTCCCTAACCTTTAATCAAATTTGTAGTTTTGATCTCGAGGTCATACTCCAACAACATAACTATTCATTTTCCCCTTCTACCTTCAGGATCAGGCTGAGTCAAAATGTCTTTCACAAAATTGCTAGGCACATAAGCAATGATATGGGAATGCAAGATATAAGTTTTGAATTCTTTGAGGGCCTTCACCAAGACATATGCTTGCTTTTCCATGATGTCATACCTCAATGGGGAATCTCTCAAAGTCCTGCTATAATAGGCTATGGGCCTTTCAAAGTTCAGTTCATCTTTTTGCAACAAAACACCAACAATGGTGTGTTCTAAAGCAAAAGAAAACAAGATAAAGTCTTTTGCAAAATTTGGATTGGCCAACACTGGAGATTTAGTTAGTGCTACTTTAATATCTTCAAAATACTTCTTAGCTTTAGGAGTCCATTTTTTTAGGTAGCTAGAGAGGTAGTGGGGGGGGGCAGAGGGTCCATAGTGATAATATTGGAGGCCATTGTAAGGTGGATTAGGTCCACTATATTATTAAATAAGGCCCACTATGGTAGTTAGATATAATAAATGGGTAGTTAGATATAATAAATGTAAAAGGAATTCTTAGAAGGTTCTACTTCTAGAAGATTCCTCCTCTAGAATGTTCTTAGGTGATGGTAGAAGTATATAAGGGGGTTCAAGCAATGTAATGGGATATGAAGAGAAATATTGTATTTGGAGCTGAAGCTCATTAGGAGGAAGCCCCCTCGAAGAGGCAAGTGAATATGAGAGGATCCCTTCCATAATAGGAATTATTGTATGGTGTTACCCTACCTGAAGGGTTTTCTTATAATAAAGTGTGGTTTCTTCTATATTTCTATGTGGATGTATTGTGTATTCAATATTTGTGGTGATTATATTTGTAGATCTATTCAGGTTCTTAACAATTTGTATCAGAGTTGAATTTGGAAGGAACAATACCATTGTAGAATATGTAGGCTGGACACTGGTAATCATAAGTAGCTCCTGATGTGTCACATTGATGTTCTATACATAAGGTGGAGTAGAGTTATCAAATCTTAGGTAGCTAGAGAGGTAGTGGGGGGTGGCTAGAGGGCCCATAGTGATAATAGTGGAGGCCATTCAATGTAAGGTGGACTAGGTCCACTATATTATTAAATAAGGTCCACTATAGTATTTAGATATAATAAATGGGTAGTTATATCTAATAAATGTAAGAGGACTTCTTAGAAGGTTCTCCTTCTAGAAGATTCCTCCTCTATAATCTTCTTAGGTGATGGTAGCACTATATAAGGGGGTTCAAGCAATGTAATGGGAGAGGAAGAAAAGTATTGTATTGTGAGATGTAGCTTAATAGGAGAAATCCCCCTCGAAGACGCAAGTGAACATGAGAGGATCCCTTCCATAATAGGATCCTTTGTTTGGTGTTTCCCTACCTTAAGGGTTTGATAATAATAAAGTGTGGTTTCTTCTATATTTCTCTGTGGATATATTGTGTATTTAGTATTTGTGTTGATTATATTTGTAGATATATTCAGGTTCTTAACACATTTTATCTCATTTCCTTTCCTGAGCATGTTAGTGATATACTTTATGATTTCAACCAAGTTAGGGATAAACCTTCTCAAAACATTTACTCTTCCTAGGAAAGATTGTACCTCCGTTTTTCTCCTGGGTATGCCAATATTCAGAATTGCATTTACTATGTTGGGGTCTATATTTATCCCTTCCTTTGAAATGACGTGACCAATAATTTTTCCCTCTTTCATTCCAAAATTGGACTTTTTGGGATTCAATGAGATGCCAATCTTCCTACATTTATGAAAAAACCTTCTTAGATGTTTAATATGTTCATCATCAGAATCTGAAATTATAGTGATATCATCTAAGTAAATGAAAATAAACTTATCTTTCTCATCAACAAAGGCTATGCCCATGGCCCTTTGGAAGGTTTCCCTTGCATTTAGAATACCAAAAGGAATTTTGGCATACATGAAGGTGCCCCAAGGTGTTGTAAAAGTTGTCTTCTCTTGATCACCAGGATGTACCATGATTTGGTTGTATCCAGAGAAACCATCAAGCATTGATATTTTCTGATATCCAACCACCTTCTGCAGAATGTAATCCATATTAGGAAGTGGATAATTTTCTTTGAGAGACACCCTGTTTATATTCTGAAAGTCTACACACAACCTGATCTCACCACTTTTTTTCCTGACAAGCACTAGGTTAGCCACCCACTTGGAAAATCTTTAGGACACAATAATTTTGGCATCAAACAAATTCCTTACCTCCTTTTCAATCAATGGAAGCATCAAAGGGTTAATTCTTCTCAACTTTTGCTTGAACTTTTTATGACCATCCTTGATTGGAATTACATGCTAAATTACCTTAGTATCATAGACCTTTAAATCCTCATAGCTCCATGCAAAGACATCAGGGAAATATTTCATTAGGATGATATACCTCTGTTTAATTTCTAGACTAAGTGTATTGGACAATTTGATGATATTGGGATCTTTTTGAGTCCCAATGTTGCAATCTTCTATCCTCATCATTTGGAGTGTTTTTAGGATTTCTGGCTACATCGTTGTTTTCAAAAATATTTTCCAATGGGAACAATCCTTTGGCAATGATGTTATTTTTGAGTTGCACTACATCTCTACCAACAATCTAATTTTGAAAACAATCATCATTTGTGAACACAACTACATCTTCTTCCTCTTTACAACGACACTCATCATCAATATTTGAATTAGCAAATTCGTCACTCATCTAAAGGAATCTTTCTACCTGTTTGTCATCTTCAAATATTTTCCAATATTTAATGTTGTTAGTAACTGTTGGCCTATGCTTGACTTCAATTTCATACCTTTTGTTGGGAAAAATTGGAATTTTGAAAATAGAGGATGAAGTAGCTAGAGCATAAAAAATTATATTTGCCCCCTAGGAATCACTAATAAATTGTATTATGAAAACTATTCAATAAGATCAAGTAATATATTCCTATATTCCCTCAATCTAGGATGCTTTGACTGATATATACCCTTGTTGACGGGCGAAATCGACCATCCGTCAACTGAGAGAGTGGAACCGGTCCGGGGTTGTCTAATAACCCAAGCCATTTGGAATGAACCACCCTAACGGGTTTAGCTGCTTCGTTAGCCGATATAAGGTCTTAAGAAAACCGAAGAGAAAACTAATCTAAACTAACTAATCTAACTAATCTAAACAAACTAAACTAACTAAAACTAAATAAAACAAACTCATCTAACTAATCTAATTAAAACTAACTATTAAACAAACTAACTAATCTAGTATTTCTATATATATACAAACTGCTAACTAATATTATACTAATTCTAACTACTAATTGAAATATAACTTATTCACAAAATGTACAATATTCACACAATACAGATTTAAATAAAACCTGGAAAACTCATTTGCTTTCTGTCCTAAGACAAAGAAAGATATATTTTTTTGATTTTATGATTTTATGAACAAGAAATAAAACTTACTGAAATTAAACAATCTAATATACTAACTACACATATATCTAACTAAAATACTAACAAATACACTAAACGAATAAACAACAAACTGACCTGAAAATGCTCCAGATTTGTCCTGTGTAAGATTGACTGTTCAAGCAGATCGGAGGGAGGAAACCCGCACTGAATAATCTCGAAGCTTCTCATAAACGATACGCTGCAATGATCTTTGAGTTGATTTACAGGACAAACAAGACATAAAAATCATAACAATTATATAATTTATAAATCTCCAAAATTAGGTAAACCTGTTATGCAAAGACTTATACAAAATAATCCAATTGATGAAGAAGAGAAATCTGTCATTCATAAACTGAATCAAGTAATTGCTATGTTTTTAAATAATGGAAGAAATCATACATGAATCATATTGATTAATTCATATCATTTGCAAAAGACTAAGATAGCTAAAGTAGTCATTAATCAGATGCAAACTAATAACATAAACGTGAAACAAAATGTTGATATTATGAAAAGATAAAGCTGTAGCAGAACATCAACTTCTGTCTCAGTTTGTATTAAACTTCCATATCCTTGTTCTCCCACAAATGAGGATGATCATTATTACAAAAATAATAAGTATTTAAAGGTTTTCCACAGGGTAAAACCTCCCTGTGGAAGTTATAAAACTATTTACAAAAATCTGGGAATATATCCCAAAGTTGCCTAAACTAGGAAACTAAAATGGAATTAAAACATCAAAATATCCTCTAAATTGTCCATCAAATCCCATGCAATTCAAAATCACCTAAAAAGGACCAAAATGAACAAATTAGAAGGATATTTTATTAATAAAATGATAGAAAAACTAATTCTATAGATTAGCTACAGAATCATCTAATTCTGTAGCTAGTCTAAATAAGGTACAGAATCAGTATTGAAATTAATCAAAAATCTTTTAAAATATTTCAATTCAATTGACATCCAATAATAATATGAAAACGAATCATTTAATTTGAATTTGTTATGCAATTCAAAACTAACAGGATCCAAATCAATTGAATTCCTACAGAGACAGGCATACTTCATTTCTTGTATCACCACAAAATCGAATGAACAGAACCATAATCCAAACATAGTGAAATTGTATGATATCAATTTGGAATCGACACAATCAAAATGATTCTCGTACAATTGGTATGCTATCCTATCAGCCAGGGATACGATCGAAGCCAAATGAGATCATTATCAAACCGTTATCACTGTGTTGACATAGCCACGAATAGAATGATTCAAAATCGCGCGAACATGAATTGAAATAAAATCGGGATAGGATCGATCGATTAACAAAATTCATAATTTGTTACTGCAAATCGGCAAACAGGATCATTTTGACGTTGGTCAGAATCGTTGATTTGGCAATGAATTATAATCGGATTTGACAGGAGTGACTAATGTCGATCAATTCATTTTACGAATCAAACAGAGCAACAATAAAAACACAAGTCCAACTCATCGAACAATCTTACCAACTCACAATCTAGCCAGTAATAGAAGTGAATCGAATAGGGTAGGTTTCAACATAGTGATTACGAATCAAAAACATCCCACGATTTGGGCGCACTCATACAGTTTTAATGAGATCATTTTTTATGAAACAGAGTATTTCTTTCCAAATTAAATTAAACAGAGGGGTACTAATGATTTGGAAAATCTTATGACACAACATATCATAACAAATACACTCCCAAAATCTTTAACAAACATAGCATGTGAATCATACGAGATCGAATCCGAGCACAATCGTATTCTAAATTGAGTATGGAACTTCCCGTGAGGAGTGGATACAAAACGAATTGTATTGAAAACACACCATTAATCTTGTTACTTCACTCAGAAAGACTTAACAAATGAAATCCAAACGAATAACCATTCAAATCCAAAAAAAATCTATGAGCAAACCATATATCAAATCGAAATTCCTTCTATTTTTATCAAAATGAAACCATGTACAGGGTGATCACCGAATGAAAGAGGCATTTGAATGAGTGACTGATTCATTTAAAAACAAAATTCAAATCATCATATCAAACTAGATTATTTACAAAACAAAAATGATATCAAAACCATACCTGTACAGCGACGAGGCTGCATTGATTATGCCAGTTTGGAATTTACAATGACCATGGATGATTCCACGTTTTTGAAAAGGATGGAGCCGGTTGTCTTTTGCTTTTTATCTGTTGCTTGGAGCTTGGATTTTTGACTGGTTAGCACTACAATTTGATCTTCCAGTGATTGAATCTTGAATTGAAGTATGGGAACATCATTGTAGTATCGTTCTAACCTTGAATCACATTGGTCATAGGGTGATTGTATGGGTTTAGAAAGAGCATGCGAGGGTTTTGCCAAATGACCGAGGGTTTCACGAGGCAACTTAATACCA
>JASDQU010188740.1:0-20373 GCA_032191745.1 Picea mariana | reverse complement strand
TGATTTCATCATCGGAATCGATTGAGAAGTATCTCAAAATGACCGTCTTGACCTACTGGGAAATGGGTCGGAAGGGTTTCCCTGAATCTGATCTGATGCTCATTCGGGAACCCAGAATGTATCCGCCAAAAGTGTTGCACTTCCAAGTCTGGAAAATGCGCCCTAGATGATTCCTCCGTCGGAATCTGACGAGGAACTAGGAAAAAGATGCACCTTGCCTTCCTCTCAACTGGGTCAGAGGGGAATCTTCAAAATCTCCCTGGATGCGACAAGTCGATCCAACGAACCTCCTCAGAAGTTGCTCCCTCGCCCTGGATAAGTGCGCCCTTGCTACTGGACCCTGTGTAACCACTACTGAAGAATGATGGAAGACCTGTGTGATCTTCTCGGTGACTAGGGTGTGTCTCTCAACACCGAAATCAGCGAACTAGTGTCTTCCTCTTGGAATCCACTGAACTATCTCTTCTGAGATGCGCCTCTCTCCTCAATGACAAGTCATAATTTAAATAATGATGAAATAGGTCGTTGACCCTTCTGTTATAGCTTTCCTAAACCCTACTTCACTGTTGACTTCTAATTTTAGCTCGTTTGTTCTATTTTTAGCTCATAATGACTTAAAACGCTTTTAACCACTTTTAGTTCAATGTCACTTTCCGAACATAACACCTTTGACTGGAGTGACCTCTAGTAACCCTGTTTACCCCTTTTCTAGCCCTGGCTATAGTCTAACGGGGCGGTTTAGACTATTAAGCCTCCTCTCTGGAGCTTCTATTTTGAAAGAGACATTATAGTCCTCCCTTCCCGAAATTGCTTGTCCTCAAGCAATACCAATCCAGGGTGCTGCAACACCTGCTCGCTCTCCCAAGTAGCATCCTCTACTAGAAGCCCTCTCCATCTAATCAAACACTCTCTGATGACCCTGCTCCTCAGTTTTCGCTCTCAGAACTCCAAAACCTCCTCCAGAACCAACTCCAACTGTCCCTCCTCATCCAAAGGGGGAAGCTCCTCTGATGTGTTAATGAATTGTTCCACTGCCTTTTTGAGGCAAGATACGTGGAACACGTTATGAATCTTGCTCCCCTCTAGAAGCTCTAGCTCATAAGCAACCTCGCCTACTCGACGCATGATCCTATAAGGCCCATAAAATCTGGGCTTGAGCTTCTCGGCCCCACTCTTCTTCAGAGATGACTATCTGTAAGGTTGGAGTCTCAAGAAAACCAAATCCCCAACCTCAAAGTTGCGCTCTATCCTGTGCCTGTCCGCACTCATCTTCTGTTGCTTTTGTGTCGTCTGCAGGTTCTCTTTCAACAACTTGAGAATCTCCTGACTCTCTATGATCCAACAATCCTTGGCCTTGGGAGCTCTGCTCTCCCTGAAAACCAAGTCTACCAAAGTGGGAGCATCATATCTGTACAATGCTCGGAAAGGTGTCATACCAATGGACATGTGGAAAGTGGTGTTGTAGCAATGCTCTCCTAAATGAAGCCACTTTACCCATGCTCTATGTTGTCCACCTACATAGTTCCTCAAATATCCTTCAGCCCACTTGTTGACAATCTTGGTCTGCCCATTTTTCTGAGGGTGATAGTTGGTGCTGGGTGTCAGCTCTGTCCCCACTAGCTAAAACAACTCTCTCCAGAATGTCCCTATGAACCAATTGTCCCTATCACTAACGATGTTCCTCGGCAAGCCATGAAGTCTGAAGACCTCCGTGAAGAATAGCTCAACTACCTGAACTGCGTTGTACTCTGTCGGTATGGCATAGAAGTGAGCAAACTTGGTCAATCTGTCGACCACTACAAAGATACAGTCCTTACCCTGGACCTTGGGTAGGCCTGTGATGAAGTACATCGATATACACTCCCATTTCTGCTTTGGAATGGGGAGTGGTTGAAGTAGCCCTGCTAGAAGAGCATGCTCTGACTTGTTCCGCTGGCAAGTCACACACTCACTGACGTGTCTCATAACGTCATGTTTGAGGCCCTTCCATGAGAACCTCTCCCTGATTTGTTTGTAGGTTTTGAAAAACCCCTGATGGCCTACTAGTGGTGAATCATGAACTATTGTGAGGATCTTCTTCTTGAGCCCCGAATCTGGCACCAAGTAGACTCTGTCCTTGTAGAATATGACATCGTCAATGACCCTATACCTGTCATCCTGCATCTTCCCATCCATAGCCTCACAAGCGAACTTGTTCTTGGAATATTCCACTAACAAGTGGGATTTCCAATCTGTTGAAATCTCCATCAAAGAACATGCCGCGGGTATCCTCAACAGTGCATCGGCCACAATGTTCTTCTTCCCCTTGACATACTCTATGTCGAAGTCGAATGCCTGTACCTTCGTCACCCATTTCTGTTGGCGCTCACTAAGGTCCTTCTGCTCAAGGAAATACTTCAAGCTATTGTGATCTGTCTTGACCATGAATTTGTTGCCCACCAAATATTCCCTGAATTTGGTCAAGGTGTGCATGACTGCCAACATTTCCTTGCCATAAATGGAGTACAACCTCTCAGGCTGACTGAGCTTCCTGCTCTCGAATACAATGGGGTGTCCTCCCTGCATCAAAACTGCCCCGATACCCTCGCCGGATGCGTCACACTCTAGAATAAATGGCAAGGTGAAGTCTGGTAATGCCAACACTGGACAAGCGCCCATGACTTCCTTCATGTGATCAAAAGCTTTATGTGACTCCTCGGTCCAGACGAAAGCCCCATGCTTGGTAAGATCTGTCAGCGGTGCTCCAAGCTGAGAAAAACCCTGAACGAACTGCCTGTAATAGTTGCACAGCCCGAAGAAACTCCTCAACTCTGTCACGTTCCTAGACGTTGGCCAATCTAGAATGGCCCTGATCTTCTCCTGGTGCACCTGTACCCCCTGTGCACTGATGATGTGGCCCAAGTAAAGCAACTCTGTCATACCGAACTCACACTTGCACTCTTTGGCATATAATGACTGCGCCTCCATGATGCTCAATACCTCATCTAGGTGCCTCATGTGCTCCTTCCATGTCTTGTTGTAGACCAAGATGTCGTCGAAGAAAACCAAGACTAATTTCCTCAACTGATCTCTGAATATGTGGTTCATGCAAGACTCGAATGCGGCGGGTGCATTGGTTAGCCCAAATGGCATAACCAGGAACTCGAAATGTCCAAAGTGACATCGAAATGTCATCTTCTCTATGTCCTGCTCTCGGATGCTGATCTGATGATACCTAGAGCGTAGATCAATCTTTGAGAAGAAAACTACCCCATGCAGTTCATCGATTAATTCGTCAGTACGCGAGATAGGATACCGGTTCTTGATGGTTTTCTTGTTCAAGGCCCGGTAATCAATGCACATCCTCATGGTGACATCCTTCTTCAGAACTAAGACAACTGAAGAGGCGAATGCACTGTTGCTCGGTCTGATGTGTCCCATCGCTAGCAATTCCTTGATTGCCTTCTCTATCTCATCCTTGAACCTCCTAGGATGACGATAGGGGTGTGTGATCACAAGTTTGGCCCCCTCCTCCAACTCAATGGTGTGCTCAAACCCTCTGTCAGGTGGTCTCCCTGGTGGAATCGACCCAAAAACCTGCTGATGTCATCCCAACAAATTCTTGATCTCTATATGATACTGTTGTCGGCCCTCTGAATCCTTCAGTGTAGTGATCAAGCACTCTGCGACATATGCTACCTCCCCATGTCTGGAGATCCTCTCCATCCTCTTGGCCAAAACTGTCCTGGGTGCTCCTGTCGACATACCTCTCAGAACAACCTTCTTCTCGTCATGGTCTATTAACCCCATCTCCAAGGTTTGGTAATTGGAGGTGATTTTTCCCAAGGTAATCATCCACTGAACTCCCAGCACCACATTTGTGTTAGATAGGTCAACCACATAAAATGTGTCTCTCACTGTGTAGTTGCCTAACTTTATCTCCAAGTTTGGAACTCTGTCTAGACATTCCACTGTGTGGCCATCTGCTACTGCAACATCAAACCCCTCAAACTCCTCTGTCTGAAGTGCTTGTCTCGATACCAATGAAGCGTCCATGAAGTTTTGGGTGGCTCCACCATCTATCAGGGTGATTGCCTGTTGCCCCTGGATAGTCCCTTTGATCCGGAGGGTATCATACCTGGGAACACCAGAAAGGGTCGCTATGACTCCTCCCTTTGCTGGTTTTTGTTTGTTAGCCTGCTCAAGCAGTTGTGGAACTACCAGAGGGTAAGCTCCTACTAGTATCGGTGGTCTACGGGGAGGCTTCTCCTCTGCCTGTGTTGACTCCTCCTCTGAGATAGTGGATCCACTGTCCTACTCCTCCTCCTCACTGTCCACACTGTCTGCTGCCACCTCAATATAATGAATCTCTCCCTTGCCCATGCACCTGTGGCCTGGGACCCAAGGGTCTCTGCAATTGAAGCAAAGCTTCTTCCTCATAAGCTCTCGCCTTATGAGGAAGAAGTAGTTGTCCAACTTCTCCTTGCCCTCCCATTCTCTCTGGAATGGCTTCCTGTCTCGATCCTTTTGGGGTACGAAGGGTTTGGAAAAGGGTTTAGTCTTTGGCACTGAGTCTTCCAAATCTCGAGTGCGTAGGATGGCATCCTGTAAGGTGGGCGGCCTGTATGCCATCACTCATCCTCTCAAAGGCTCTGTGAGCCCCTCTGTGAATAGCATGATCAACTTGGGCTCTGATATATCTGTCACTTCCATGGCTACCCGCTGAAACTCCGTAATGAACGCCTCTATTGTGCCAGTTTGTCTCAACTGGGCTTGATCCCTAAAGTGGATCTCAGGATCCCTCCTGTCAAACCTGTCCATGAGTCTCTATGTGAACTCCCTATAGGAGGTGATGCGACCGTCACCCAATGTCACCAATCCATGATGCCACCACTCGTGTGCCTCACCCTCCAAGTGTAAGGTAGCGAAACTGATGGCCTCTGTCTCAGTCATCTGGTTGAGCTTGTAGTATGTGTCTAGCTTCTATACCCAAGCTATGGCGGTGCATTTGGACGATCCGTTGAAAGAAGGTATGGTGAGTTTACCAACTTTCCAGATGAAATCAATGTTATGCCCCTGTTGTTGTTGCGGTCTCCTCTCTGTGGCTCTCTGGGGCGATTCTTGAGTCTGAGCCCACAATACTCGACTACGGTCATGTCCTGATGGAAGTCATGGCCCAATGCTGCATACTCCCTCCTGTACTCTGCATGAGTGGGGGACCTTTGTGCTATCAGTAGTTGTGCTGCTATTGGGGGTGCCCTTTGGAAACTGGGAAACAAAGATCTGGGAATCCTACTCGAAGAGGTGTATGTGCGAGTAGGAGACTGGGGTCTACTGCCTGCCCCCGAGTTCCCCTATGTTGCATGTGGGGCTTGTGTGCCTGGGGTACCCACTATAGCCAATCTATCAGCCATCTGTGCCAAGGACCGAGTCATGGCTCGTTGACTAGTTACCATATCGTTGATAACCTGCATGAAGGTTTCCTCTCGCTCCATGGGGTCCTTGCCACTGCCCTCTGGTTGCTCATATCTATCTCCTAGCATCCTCTCTGCCTCGCGCTCAGCCTCACGCTCTACCCTTCTCTCTGCTTCTCTGTGTGCCTCTTCCTCTTCCTCTTAGATGGGAGGAAAAGGAGGAAAGTCAGGCCTAGGCCTTCTTTCCTTACGCCTGTTGTACATGACATATTCGTCACCTACGTGCTCACGACCATCTGGGTCTTCTGCTACATTCATCGTCTTTAGTCACAGGCTAGCAGGACTAAAGCTCTGATACCACTGTAATGTTCCTGACTTGGGTAGTCTAGGAAACACTACTAATGTGTGTGTAGGATTAATTGTTTACAGCATATAAATGATCATACAAATAACAAATGCGATAAAGGACTGCAAAGTTAATATTATGATATCTCTGCAGAGTACAAATGTCGAATGTGGCTGGATAAAATGAATCACTCGGCTAGATCAAAAGACAAAAGGATCTTAGCCGAAATGCAATAAACAAACTAAATGATAATACCCGGTAGTAAATGAGCACTACGGGGTCAAAGGATGAGCTGGAACTATGGCAGCTCGCACAGTAATTGCTGAAGGTCTGGAAAGTTCGCCCTAGTGGCTATACCTCTCGAAAAGGCCTGGAAACTATCCCAAATGGTGTGCCCTGCTCTAATTCTCATTCTTGGTGATTGACCGGCCCCTCTCTTGGTGTGTTTGGACCCCGGATGGATCCCCTTGGGGGAATGTGCCCCTCCCTCTCTGGAAAACTGCGCCCTAGTGATTCCAACGTCAGAATCAGCTGAGAAGTATCTCAAAATAATCGCCCTGACCTACTGGGAAATGGGTCAGAAGGGTTTCCCTGAATTTGATCTGATGCTCGCTCGGGAACCCGAAATGTGTCCGCCAAAAGTGTCGCACTTCCAAGTCTGGAAAATGCGCCCCAAATGATTCCTCCGTCGGAATCTAACGAGGAACTAGGAAAAAGATGTGCCTTGCCTTCCTCTCAACTGGGTCGGAGGGGAATCTCTGAACTTTCCCTGGATGGGACAAGTCGATCCACTGAAGCTCCTCAGAAGTTGCACCCTCACCTTGGATAAGTGTGCCCTTGCTGTTGGACCCTGTGTAACTGCTCCTAAAGAATGATGGAAGACCTGTATGATCTTCCCGGTGACTAGGGTGTGTCTCTCAACACTGAAATCAGCCAACTAGTGTCTTCCTCCTGGAATCCACTGAACTATCTCTCCTGAGATGCGCCTCTCTCCTCAATGACAAGTCATAATCTGCATAATGATGAATTAGGTCGCTAACCCTTCTCTTATAGCTTTCCTAAACCCTAATTCACTGTTGACTTCTAATTTTAGCTTGTTCTATTTTTAGCTCATAATAACTTAAAAGCGTTTTTAACCACTTTTAGCTCAATGTCACTTTCTAAACATAACACCTTTGACTGGAGTGACCTCTAGTAACCTTGTTTACCCCTTTTCTGGCCCTGGCTATAGTCTAACGGGGCGGTTTAGACTATTAAGCTTCCTCTCTGGAGCTCCTATTTGGAAAGGGACATTACAAGTTGTGCTTGCACTCCCACATTGTACTCATACTTGTTATAGTCTTCAGTCCCACTGACCTACTTTTGTGGTCATTCATTGGACATTAATAAAATTATCTTATCTTATCTATTGAGTTCAGAGCTAAATACATAGTGTAATCCACTTGAATCTACTCATTATAATGTTGCCCATTGCAATATAGGAATAACCAAAAATTTATTTAACACTTCATATACTACTTGGAGAGATGCATGGCTTCTTGACACAGGTGCAACCTCCCACATGGCATTCCAAAGAGACTTTTTCAAAGACTTCAATGAAAATGTAGATGGCATAGTGTATTTTGTAGACAAGTCGAGTCTCAAATCTTCGGGAATGGACACCATCAAACTTAAGTTGCCTAGACTCCTGGATTTTCTTCTGCATAATGTACTCTATCTTCTTGAGGTGCAAAGGAACTTGCTGTCCCTTGTGCACATCCGACAGCAAGGCCAGTCTGTTCATATGTTCCATGGCAAAGTTGAAATAAGGAAGGATTATGACAACATGGTTGTCATGACCAGAATGGAAGATGGAAGACTGCTAAAGTTGAAAGGGACATCTTCCCATACACAAAATGTTGCATACCTCTCTCATCACGATGCAAGTATAATGCCATCTAGTCTTTTATGGCATGCTAGATTTGGCCATATTAATTATGACAATCTTTGTTTGTTGAGAAAGAATGGTGTTTCTAGTTTGCCTACTATTCCTAGGAAATTGAAGCAATGTGATGCTTGTATCATTAGAAAGCATAACAAACAACAATTTCATGATTCTACTTCTAGAGCATGTAGAAAACTTGAACTGATTCATTATGACTTGTGCGGCCCTACGCTTGTTCCTTTTGCAAATGGAAATAAATATATCATGTCCTTTATTGATGATTACACCAGAATTTGTTGGGTGTACTAGCTGAAAGATAAATCACAAAATTTTGAAACATTTGAAAATTTTCATGTATGGATTCAAAATGAAACTGTGTCTCGTATTGGCTCTCTTCACACTGATAATGGAAAATAACACACATCTAATGAATTTGAAAGCTACCTTCGCCAACATGGGATCAAGCATCAAACCACAGTTCCATACAATCCTCAACTGAACGGTGTAGCTGAAAGAATGAATACGACACTCCTAAATGTGGTTCATTCCATGATGTTTTTCAAGAATGTAAAATTGATGTTTGGGGTTGATGCAGTTCTATGTACAGTTGATGTGAAAAAATGGTGTTCATCTCATGCTCTTCAAAACGAGACTCCTTATGAAATGTGGTATGGCTGCATTCCTTCGATGAGGCATTTCAAGGTCTTTGGTTCCACCAGCTATGCCTTGATTCCTAAGGAGCAAAGAAGCAAGCTTGATACAAGGAGTCAGAAGTGCATCTTCTTGGGGTACTCAAATACCACCAAGGGATATTGTCTATGGGATGAGACAAACAAGAAATTCATCCTTTCCAACATAGGAAGCATATCTCACGCGATATCCAACTGTGCCTCGCAAATATCTCAACACATGCTTCGCAACTATCCAATGCATCTATTTCGGCTGACTCATGAACTGGCTAAGTGCACTCACTGCATAGCAAATATATGGTCTGGTGTTAACCAAATACATCAATGATCCAATCATCTTCCTATACATAGTCGGATCAATCAAGTCTGAATCAGAAGAAGACTCACTCAACTTCTTCATATTCGACACCATCGGTGTAGCCATGTACTTACAATCCAACATCCCAAATCTCCTCAAAATCTCAATTGTATACTTCCCCTGACTCAAGAAGATCTCATCAGTTCTCTGCCACGCCTCCAGTCCCAAGAAATAATGCATTATGCCAAGATCCTTCATTTCAAACTCAGAGGCCAACTCATATTTGCACCAAGCAATGAGGCTCTCTGCTCCACTGAGAAATAAATCATCAACGTACAAGATCAAAATCAAGGACTCGCCATTAAAAACTTTATAGTAGAGGTTGGGATCTGCAACACTCTTGTTGAAGCCCAAACTCATCAGGTATCCATCAATCCTCACATACCAAGCTCAAGGTGCCTACTTGAGTCAATACAAGGCCTTCTCCAACCTGCACACATGGGACTCCTTCCCATGAATCACAAAACCATTTGGTTGTTTGATGTACACCTCTTCCTCAATCTCTCTGTTGAGGAAGGCTAACTTCACATCCATTTGATGTAGTCTCCAACCCATGGCTGAAACAAGGGCAATGATCGTCTGAAAGGAGGTGTATCGAGCAAAAGGAGCAAATGTCTCCTCATAGTCTATTCCCTCTACCTAAGAGAATCCTCTAGCCACAAATCTCTCTTTGTGCTTCTCAATGCTCCCGTACGCTGCATGTTTGATCTTATAGATCCACTTGGAAGTCACCACAAACTTCCCCTCAAGACTTAGAACAATATCCCACACATCATTCTTCATGATGGACTGATACTCCTCCATCATGGCATCTCTCCATACCTGCTAACTAGATGCCTCCTCATAACAGGAAGGCTCAGAATCAATGGTGTGGCTTATCGCTGCAACATAGCTCGAGAATCTTTGAGGTTTCTTGCTCTCTCTGAAAGTACCACGGGGAGTTGCATGTCCCTCTACCTCCTATAAAGTCTGACGAGTCGATGCATGTCTTTTTCGACCTACTGCAATATCTCTAGGAACATCAATAGGCTCAACCGTATCAACGGGCTCAACTGGCTCCCTCTGAACTGCTGAAGGGGTGAGGGGGGAAGACACCATCTCCTCCTGCTTCTCACTATCAATCTCCATGTGAGATCCTCTAGACCTCCTGAAGGCTACCTCCTCCTCATGATATGGCTCATCAATGCCATATAAATGCATGCTCTTCTCCTTCAGTACATGAATGAATATTGTGATGTACACAACTCCTTGTCTGGTTAGACTGCTTCATGTCTCAAACTAGAGACTATCTAATATGTTGCCTTCTGCAACCGTCACTATAGCTCCCTCTCAGAGCTATCACTGGTGACATGCCTTCGTGGTAACCTTCATGGAATTTACAAGACAACCTTCTAGGGACAAACAACAAAACAAGAATATCTCCTAGAGGGGAGATCAACATGGCTTGCAAAAAAGTGCAACTCTAGTATTAAGTGAAATATCCTTGATCCCATGGATCAAGATATTTGTTGCTGATCCAATGTTCTGTCTTGCAGATCTGATACACTGGGGGTTTTTGGATGTGTTTCAGTTGTGTGTTTGAGATCTTTATGGTTATTGCATGTGCATGTTGGTTATTTCAGGTGCATGTTGGTTATTGCATGTGCATGTTGCATATTTATGGTTTAAATAGTATATAAAGGATGCATGCGGAAGTAAAGAACATCAACTGCCCAATAACATATATTATGCGACTCAAGCATGGAAATACAATAACACACTGGAAATATAGAGTATAATCGTCAGCTAGATCTCATGGATCGTCACTGGAATACAATCAAATAGCATAAAAATACCCATGATCAAAAGATGAATGCAGATTTGATGCATGCACAGATAGATCGGCAGAAATATGTGACTCCAGAGAAATATTGTAACCGCTACCAGTTGGAAAACTCGTCCGAAAGGATAGACCATCGAAATGCACCGGAAACTGCTCCAATAGAAGCGCCCTGGCCTCTAGACTGGAATGGATGAGTGTCCGATATTAGATCTGGCCTCTAAGGTACTGGATCTGGACCCCTAGAGGGGTTGCGCACCTCTTGGGACTCAAAACGATTGTCTCGCCAAATGCGGAACTGGGTCGGAAGGGTTTCCCCGGATCTATCCTGATGCTCTGTCTGCAACCCAAAATGTACTGCCGGAAGAGCTACGCCCTGAATGGTTGGATAATGCGCTCTGCAAGATTCCACCGTCAGAATCTGATGATAAATGGCTCAATAGAAGCATTGGATCTCCACTGGGTCGGAAGGAAACTGCAATCTAAGCTCAGAACTCGTGCAACTCCACAAACCCTCAATCTGATTTGCGCCCTCACTGGCTGAGTTGCGCACACTGTACTGGTTACTCCTGAATAGCTCGGTGAAATACATGGATGGTATCTCCGATGGGCTAGGGTGTGTCTCTCAACATCGAAACCGATCAATGGTGGTGGTTTCCTCCAAAAATCCACAAAACAGCAAGGTCGAGTCTCTTCCTCCTCTGGGAACTCTCAACATCAAATCATAACAATGCATAATGAGGAATTAGGTTAAATTCCTCCCTTTATACCTTTCCCAATCTAATTCACCCTTGACCTCACTTAAGTTAGGCGTTTTTCCTCCTAAGGTGAATAATTAATTAATTAAGTCCCCCTTTAGCACCTTTTCGTTCTAATTCTTCGTTGACTTAGGCTTAAGTGACTTTTCCTAAGTATTTTGGCTTAATTCATCGTTTAGCCATCAATTCCTCCTTATTTCTCCATCTTGTTCCCTATTTGTGCCTGACTATAGTCAACGGGAACACATAGACTACTAAGTCACTCCCTACTGGCCTACGCTTGGGAACGGGACATCACATAAAGATCATAACTTCAATAGATCAAGATGCAACTAAATATTCATAAGATCGCAATAATGCCATAACAACTACAAAATTAGAGGCATATCAATGTAAACATTCAAACCTGGAGTCTTTAACTTCTTAGGGAGGATGCACTGTTTTTCTGAATGCATTGAATCTGAGATCCCTTTGGATCTACATATTGTTGTTTGGACAAAGGTTCCTTGTACATCCCCTGCAAACACATTCATGTTTTGCTAGATAATATAACTTGAAAAACATATACAAGTGCATACCTAGAAGTTCGTAGCACCATCTGGCTTGTCTTCTAATCTCAAGGTTTGCACAATTGGCCACTGCCAACTGCAACTGCAACGAGAAATTTCAACTTTCACCAAGTTGTAATTTGAGACAACCAGGAGGTGCGCTAGGCTAGGGTGAGATGATCTATGGAAAAACTAATCTCAACGTCCTCCAGTAGGTTGCTCAACGAGCTTGACAAGGTTTAGGTCTTGAGCAACGAACAATTGCAGCAATGTGGTAAATCTCATGATCTTCCTTCCAGTGATTAGATTGTTCTGAAGGTAAACATCTCTGAAACCATGTTGGATTTTTTATAAAATTAGTTAGCATTAGATTTACCATAGCAATTTAGATCTTCTTTCAACATTCAATAATCATATATTGAAATATAAATAAGCACAAGAAGACACAAAGATTTATCCTAGGAAACCCTTCTTCACAAGGGGAGAAAACCCAACAGACTTTTCTTTAGAGAGAATATCCTTGCCAATACAATATAACCATGAGCAAGCTGTATTAACTAGAGCGAACAAACAAAGAAGAATCCTAGCAATATGTACTTATCTTCACAAGAGATAACCTAGCAATATAGCTGCAGCAAACCCAAGCCAGAGCGCTAAAGTATCTGGCCTCCACCAACGCACCACCAAGACAACATAGATAAACCCTAGCGAGGCTTATGAGGAAACCCTAGCCAACCTACGCCCTTCCTCCTTCCTTCTTCGCTGGACTGCTGCAACTGTTGCTCTCCACTAAACTTGTGTTGTGCATGATTGAATGTGTGTGACAAATGAGGAAGGAGTCACCTTTATTTATACTGGACTGGGCAGGTGTCTTTTCCGAACAGGTGTCTCTTCAAGTAGGGCCGACTTGTCTTCTGGAAATTATATTTTCACTATCCTTTTCTTGTGGGGCCAACTTTACTTCTGGAGCATTATATTTCTTCTATATTATTTTTTTGTGGGGCCAACTTCTCTTCTAGGATGTTCTAATTTCTTTTGGGGCTTCCTCGAACTGTTTAATGGTTTCCTTTGACTTCCTGACATCTTCATCTCTAAGAAAAGTTGTCCCGGAGGTGAATACCTCCCGTTGTTACCAAAAACATCAACAAATGAGTCCATTACGAGGGAAAACCCACATTTCCTCAATTTTCAAGTAAGAGATAGGCAACTAATGAAATTAGTGACAGAAACGGAAGGGGAATGATCATGTAATGATTCTCAAAGTTGTAGACATGCATAAGTCAATCTTTGTGCTTTTAGCTTTATTTTAGCTAGGCATTTATTTTTTACAATATCCTTCTTGAGAGAGTCTTACTACTTTGGTCTGCACACACTTCCCCTTTCTTTTCTTTTGTTTGATCATTTTTTCTAGGTCCTTTTTTCTTTAGATAGGCATTTTTCTCTTAGGACTTTGAAGGTGGGGGGACCAGAGTGAAGTAGTTGTACATTGTTTGCTTTGCTCTTCACCTCTTTAGCCTTTCTGGCTTTATTTGATTTAAGGTTTCAACTTTGACTTTTATTTTGACCTTTGAGAGAACATTACACGACGGGATGCCAATGTTTATGCGGATGGAGACGAATGATACTTGGGGAGATGGAAAATGCTTAGATATGGTTAAGATATGGAGTGCTCTATCCAGTCTAAATACCTAGTAGTATGAGTAATCTTAGGGTGGACACACTTTTAACAAATAAGATGCTTCTTAGGGTAATACGATGCAAGTGATAAGATTTTGTAAGTTATGAGATTCTAATCAACAGTCGCAAGGTAACTACAACTTCACGACAAGCCAGAAGGTTATGTCATAATGCCTAGGTAAGTATTACAAATCGAGTATCTATGGAGTAACTTGGATCATCAAGGTGCATTGATATTTGAGCATTTGCAAGAAACACGTCATGGTTCATCAAGCAATCATCATGTCTCAATTGGAGAATGAAAGGACTCAATTTGGATATGAGAAAAGATGCATGATATCTCATGCAGGCAGGTACATGATACCATTGTGAGGGTATCCAAAGGTTGTTACCCCTCAGAGCGTAAGAAGGCTCACACCCACAACATGAGGATGGTCTTGGCACATATTTTCATAGATCGACTTCCTTGGAGAAGATTGATGGGAACATTGGAGCTCTTGTGGTTATTTGTCACATGCTTGGAGGATTTGTCCCACCTCCTTGGGCTTAAATAGATGGAGATTTGTACATGTGGCACTACTACTCATATTTTATCATTTCTTTGACTTGTTCATAGAGATTGTTAGAGTAATATTATTTGTTAATGGATTTCTAGAGTAGATCTAGGATTTTACGATGGATAATATTATTTTATTGGAGGAGGTTTTGAGCTCTTCATCTATTTAAGATGAGCTCCTCCTATTGTATTATTGTTGAAAATTTGTGGAGACACACTAGACTACAACTATTGTTGTTTACTTTGGAGCTTGAAGCTTAACGTTTTGGAACTCAAATCCTGAATACAAAGGATGGAACTTCTATCACTTCAAGTTGTCTATGAAAAGCTTAATATGGGTATAATAATTCCTTCTTTATGAGAGTTTGTTGATGAATTATTGCCTCTTGAAATTTTTGTGTCTTTAATGACTGAAAATGATGGATGAATGTTAATTTTCATGGTTATAATTGCTTGAAACCATTGATTTTCAGTTATAAACATTCTCTTCTCTCAACTTGATGGAATTTCCTTCATTAGGATAAAGATATGAACTCTGAAATTTATAAACAACAGTAAATTAGTTGGTTGTAGCATGCTTCTTATCACTGTAAACAACCCTATTAGAGAAATAAGCTCACTATGACCATGCCTTTACGATCCCATAAACCCAATGATATATAGGCACTAGTCTTGATGTCCAACCCTTGATTTTCTGGATCATGAGTCTTTAAATCTTCAGCCAAAAGAGAAGAGGCTCACTAGAACTGTGAACATGTCTGACGCTAATCTAAAGGATCACCGACAAGATCACTAGCTACTTCCCGAGTTGAACGGATCCATCAGGAATACCATGTTCGACAACATAGGGTATTCATACAGAGGACGAAC
Organism: Picea mariana; assembly: GCA_032191745.1. Classification (NCBI taxonomy): domain Eukaryota; kingdom Viridiplantae; phylum Streptophyta; class Pinopsida; order Pinales; family Pinaceae; genus Picea; species Picea mariana. The sequence goes on along the minus strand of JASDQU010188740.1, from coordinate 5,435 downwards.
ACCTTTAGTAACCACTCACACAACCAAGTCAAAGATCAATACACCGACGTTTTTATGTGGTAAAACCCCAATCTGCAGAAACATCCACTGCCCCAGCCAACGTGGCCACCTAAGACAATTTATGAATGCAAAAGAAAAAGATTACAAGAGAGTTTCTCAAAATCGATCCTCGACAAATGACCTTTGTAATGTCCCCCACCCCTTGATGAAGAGGTCTGGAGAGACTCAGTAGTCTAGCTTTCCCCACTAGACTATAGTCTCATGCATCATGGGGACAAAGTCAACCAGAAGTCACTTCCTAAGCACAATGTTATATTACTGAGTTGACTTTGTGTGAAAAAGGGTAACTCAACGAAAGAAAAGAAAATGTGAGTTAAGCTAGCAGTTAACCCTAGGGGTTAACTAACTCAACAGAAGAATAGATTGGAGGTATAAAAGAAAGGAAGGGCGCACTTCTAAGGCATTCTGGATGATTATCATATTTTGCATTTGGGCTCTTGAGCACAAGCAGTTTTGAGGGTTTTGTGACTAAAACCCTAGAGATCAACTCGGTGGTGAAAGATCCCACCATTCTTGATCCAAGCTTGGTACCAGAGGTGCAATAATCCTCCCACACCATTCTATAGTATTACAGGGGTCAAATCTATTGGCAGAGGCAAGCTAGTGCGTAGCCTAGGGGGTTTCTAGCAGGAGGGCGCACCACCTTGTGAAGATCAGTTCGATCTGAAGTAAGGAGGAAGTTTTTTGGCAAAGGAACATCTGGGTTTTCTTCGTATGGTCCTGGGCATCATTTCTAGTCTATTCAAGAGGAGGTTTTCCTAGCAGATTATTTCCTAGAGCTTGGCATGGCTTGGAGGAGAGAGGGGCGCACTACAAAAGGAGGTTTTCATCATTTGGTGGCCCAAATCTTTATAGATCATCTTGAGACTTCACCAACTAGATTGTCTTGGCCCGATCTATCATTCCAGTGATTTTTGTAGCAGTTGGAGGCTTCTAGAGGTGAGGCCGAAATATTGGAGATTCAGACAACCAGGGGGCGCAAAGAAGTTGAGGGTTTGCTCATTTGAAGAGCCAGAACTTCACCCTTCAGTCTGATACTTTGTCAGGGGGGTTCTAGTAGCCCGATCTAGATTTTCGGGAGGTTTTGAGGCATTTGGAGCACATGAAGAGGAGGGTCGAAACTTAGGGGATCTGCAGCTACCAGGACAATGCACAACTAAGNAGATTCAGACAACCAGGGGGCGCAAAGAAGTTGAGGGTTTGCTCATTTGAAGAGCCAGAACTTCACCCTTCAGTCTGATACTTTGTCAGGGGGGTTCTAGTAGCCCGATCTAGATTTTCGGGAGGTTTTGAGGCATTTGGAGCACATGAAGAGGAGGGTGGAAACTTAGGGGATCTGCAGCTACCAGGACAATGCACAACTAAGCCAGTTGGAGGGTTTGGCACTATATTGGATCAGGGTCCCATCTCATCAGTCTTCTCTTGCAGCTATTCGCCTTTGGAGGCTTGGATCTTCTCTTCAGAGGGCCTTTAGAAGGCTATTATCATTGTATTGGCTATTATTGTAACAGTTGGCTTCCCATTTTGGATATTATTGGAGTTTTCTTCCAGATCCGCAAATCTCTTGTTACAAGGATCTATCTACTATCTAAATAAAGGTCAGATCTGACATTATTGACTCTATATTGGTGTTCCTTATTGTATCTTGTCTTGTTTATGGTATATGCTTCAGATCTGTTGTTTCATTGCTTAATCATCATCATATAAACCCTAATGCGCAACTCCATGAGTAAACCTGCAAACACATAAGAAAACACAAACAAACAGTGAGCAGTTAGTGTTCCAAGAAAAAAATTTGGCTTGGGAACATTATAGTGGTATCAGAGCCTTGATCCTCCCAGCCAGTGGGGATTAGCGCATGCAGAAGTTCATTGGTATTTACATGGGCAGACGCAGGAAGCAGACAATTAAAACAAAGGCAAAGATGGAGGGTTCAAGTGAGGACAGTGATCTACAGATTATGGCAGGTTTTGCAAAGGAGTTACAACACTCCATAAATCAGACAGAAAGTGCACTTGTGCACCATCTACAGGAGAACCACGAAGCAATGCACAGGGAACAGTTTGAAATGAGGGAGTCTCTGGAAAGAGTAAATGCTAGCCAGAAGAAGATTGTGCAATTCCTATTACAAATGACCCATGCAGGAAAGGCGCCAAAAATGTATGCAAACATGGAAGCCAGTGGGTCTCATGGGGGAACTAGACCTCATCAGGAGCATAGCCCTCACTATCACACTAAGGAACAGAGTTATGGAAGGGGGGCTCCTCAGGGGCCACCCCTAGACCCTACCTACCCACATTCCTGGATAACTAGCCACAACACAACTATGAGGATGAAATTGAGGACAACTTTGAGCAGTATGCCAAGGAATATCATGCATTGAGTGCAGGGTTCCAGAGGCAAGTTACGCTGGATCAGTATTATGGAATCAAGTTCAGGGGTAAGCCTAAACAGTATCAAAGACCTAACTATTGTTAGCCTATGGCTTACCTTTACCAATCACTAAGTCTAAATTGTCACCTATATTTGTATTATTCATTTAGGATATTAGTAATATATCCTCAAGTGATGACTAATGAGTTAGTTAAGATTGCCTAGCCTAGTCATCATGCATGATTTTAGGATCTAGAGCAAATCTCTCTATGAGGTGGCATCACCCATTGTACTATAAATATGTAACAATGGAGTGAATACATGAAGAGTTGGCTAGTGAGCCTTTTCCGCCATGTTGTTGTTCCTGTCTATATTTTATCAATTGGTATCAAAGCTATGGTGATAATATCAGAGCTTGGTTGGTTGTGACGCCCTCACAGGAGAGCCCCATGGAGATAAGACCCTGAGACTATAGTCCTACTTGTGCTTAGGGGTAGGAATAGGAGTAGAGAGGAAGATAATATTTGTTGAAGAGCGAGGGTTTTAAATCTGCAATTTTGACTAGATATTCTAGATAGCCCGCTTGAAGCTGAGAGTTATTTTTGCAAGTTATTTTGAGCGTGGAGCATATGTGCGCCTAGAGTCTGGGCAAATGAGTCGTCACCAAGAATTAGTTGTATGCAGCACCCTGCTGGAAGAGGTGCAGGAGCAAGGAGAAAATATGGTTACAGATTGAAGAGGCCACAAAGCAAAGACAAAAGTTCTGGCATAGTGTTGTCTGTTCCGACTGGTGTTTTTAGCAATGCCGAACCGGGCTCACAAATTCGCATCTTCTTCAGAGGGTGAATTCCCTCGAGATCAGAGGAGATAGCAAAGTCCTGCATCTCTCAAGACCACAAGGGCTTTCGTTGAATCAAACAATCACCTAGTGGGTTTGGGTGTGCACGTTGAGGCAGGTGAGGGAGAAGAACTCAACCTCCTCCTCTGAGTTTATCACTAACACTGTGTGGCTCCAGGTCGTGGGTGCCAAGCAGATTTCCCAACTGGCGTTGGTTCTTCTCACCATTTATGAAGAGATTTAAAAAAAAATGAAGGAACAACGCAGTTCTTGACGTTTGGCGCCTTTTCTGTTCGCTGGAGGGGCGTGCATTATTCTCGTCATAGATCACAGAGTTCTAGGAGTTGTGAACATTGAATATTACAGGAGGGGTGTGCACTGTCCTCGGAATAGATCGCAGAGTTTCCCACGGCCAGAGTGTACTCAATATTACAGTGGGACGAGGACACAAGTTGGCAGAGTATATGCCACTATAGCGCAGAGGTCAATGACTGTATTACAGTGGAGATGTGACTGGCCGCTCGGGAGAAGCTCGATGAAGAGAAGGCCTTCGTCCGAGCAGATCTGAATCTGAGATCTAAAAATATCCATGCCCACAACCAGCGATTTCTCATAGCGCAATCTAAAATTCTGCGTGAGAATCCCAAATCCATAGACGTTGTCATCAAATCTGTGGATTTGTGCGATCTATTGATTTGTGTGGATCTGTGCGATCTATTGATTTGATACAGTGGCAATGAAGAAAACATTCCTCAAAATCCGCGCTTGGTTCGATCCAGTGTAAAGCGCGATTCCCATTTTACTTTCCATACGTACATAATGAAAATGCACATTATGTATAGCACTGGCCAAATTGTATCTGCTTGTGACACCGCACACTAGGCCTTATAAACACGCCTGAGATTTGCCAGGTTCTAAACGAGGTTTGCGACTCTCCAGTCCAATGTGCCATTGATGCATATAGAATTTTCCACAGCAGGAGAGTACGAACAATAATTGGTTCTTGGTTTTGCAATGGCGTGGTGATTCCAGCTCCAGAACTTGAAGAATTACAAGCTAACCAGAGAGCATTAAGGGAGACTGAAGATCAAATCGTATTCTCCTTAAGTCGTGTGTCATTTGTTCTATTTGTAGTGACGATTTGACTATGTATGTCATTGGGATTGAAGATTTCTCTCATACAAGAGCACATGGCGAGACTAGAAGCGTCATGGCAGAAAATTCTACTTTATCAATGCCACCGATGCTAAAGGAAACAAATCGACCCAATCAATGCTAAAGATCCAAATCAATTTGAGCGGAAGATGTGGTTCCACTAATTGCATTCTTGGCAAGCAAAGAAGGAGAATGAGTTATTGCTCAATTTGTTTTGAACACTGAAGGTGAGAATTTGGCAATAGAAACATGGATTTTGGTTGAGTTGGAACTCCACATGCTCGCGCCCAACTGGAAGTAAAGTCTATTTTATTTCTTGTCACAATCTATGTTCAATGATATCAGTATTCAACGATAGAGTCTTCAATATCTTCAGCAATATGAACCTCCAAGAGTACGATTTGATCAATCTGAGGTGGATCAAAATACTTTTAGGCAATTGCTTTGATTGAGTGATGATTTCCATTGTCTTTGGAATAACAAGTAAAATAATTGTTGCATTATAAATTCCTGTGGGTTGATAGATTTGATGTTGCAGTGGCATATTATAGCTTTGTAAAGGTTTAAAAGAATATGGAGAAGAAACCATGTTTCTCTTTTGTAAAACAAAAGGATTTTTAAACCCATGTTTTGCCTATGAAGACTTATATGCAAAATGATCGTAGGCTTAGTGCTTGCCCAACTTTGTAAAAAGGAGCTATCGGGTTCTTCTTATAAGTTGAATTGGGAAGTGAACACCATTAAAGGCTTATATTTGTATTGTGATCATAAAAGAGATACTCATAATAAAATTGAAGTCTTTTTCTCTGTGTCCTAGATCCGCCCGAAATTGAATAAGGGGATCTTAGATACACTTTGTGTTGTGTGTGATGGTAAGATTTTTATGGAATCTTTATGTCATTATGTTTAGTGTTGACATAATCATACTTGCAATTCATCATTTAACACAACAAACATGAAGTTCAAGCTCAAATTCATGTCATTCAAGCATATGTGAAGAACATTCTCA
>JASDQU010188739.1:0-20373 GCA_032191745.1 Picea mariana | reverse complement strand
TAATGGAAATATGTAAGGTTGTTGCATGAACTATTAGCATTAAAACTTGGTCAGGAACAATAAAGAGTGACCACGAATTGGAGATTTCATGAACCCGCCAACTCGAGGAACTGTGAAAGAGATTCCTTGAAATGGACGAGTATGGAAAGCCGTCGAACGAGCTTTAGAATTAGGGTGAAAATGGCTCCCAAGGAGATGTGACTTCCCAAGGGTCAAATTGTATGTCTCAGAACTTGAATGAAAAATGTGAAGCACATAAGAGGGGATGATATGGGACTCCGATGGTCAATTTGTATACGGCATACCCTTTCAGTCATGAATGACATGTTTAAGGTTCATGCACAATGAACTGCTAGCATTAAAGCTTGACAATTGCATTTCCAAAGAGAAGTAGGAAGGTGGCAGGGACAAGGAACAACAAGTAAGGAATGGATAATTATCGAAAGCAGTTGGTGATGCTTAGAAATAGGGCTACAAGATACAACCAACAGAGGTGAGGGCCCGAGGGTCAACTTGTATCTCTCAAGAGTGTTGACCATAGAACATGTAACATGGAAGAGGGAATGATGATGCATTCCTGTAGACAAAATATATATCGCGGAACTCCGAGTACTATTTTCTAGTCATGGAACATTGGAAACACAATCCTTAGCCCGCAAGTCCAGGAACTCACAATCGAAAAAGTGTCCAAGTATGGAATAGGGAAATGTTGGCCTAGACTTCTTTTCGCTAATATATTGAAATTTGTAATAGCTTTGCCATTACCTGGTACGGATGGATAGTCCTCGAGATTTATTCTTATTAATGATGATCCTTACGGTTGTTGCATAATGGAATTTTAGTATTAAATCTTTGGTGTTTCATATTTGGAAAGAAGTACGAGGATGGGCGAAACAGGAAACAGTGACTAGGAATTGGAGATTTCCTGAACCCTCCAACACGAGGATCAAAAATAGGGTGACAAGGTCACCCCAGATTACGTGAGGGCCCGATGTTAAAATTGTATTGCTGGGAACATTTGAATACATAATCTGTAACACGGAAGAGGGGATGATGTAAGAATATGGTAGTCAATTTGTATATAGCGGCGGACCGGGTGCCAATTGTTTCGTATCAGTGTGTTCAGTTGTCACTAGTAAGAGTATAATTAATGTATATTAGGAAGGACGGGAAGTTAGTGGGGATGGAAGGCAGCGACAGATACTTTGAAACATTTGTGAACCGTGGTAGAGTGAATCTTGCGAGTTGTAGTAGTCCGTGGTGGAATTGTAGATCAAAAAAGTTTTGAGTGCAAGATGTATATAACGAAACAAGAAGCAGCAGAGTTCGAAAGTGCCAACCCGAAAATCGCGGCCATAAAATTGGCTAAGTATGAAAAGGAACAAAGGTCGGTCGGATTTGTCATGTGAAGATATAGATGGAGATGAAGATATGTCAGCCTTCCAATGCTGGAACCCATGATCATAGAAAGGAGACTAAGTATACAACTAGAAAGTGATAATACATGGGAAGAAGAAAAGGGAAAAAGGGCTAAGGATTCCATGATGGAATTGTATATCATGAAAGTTTTGATTGCAATATGTATATCATGAAACAAGAAGCAATAGAGTTTGAAAGTGCCAACTCGACAACCGTATCCATAAAATTGCCTAAGTATGGAAAGAAAGAGCGGTCGGTCGGATTCGTCATGTGAGGATACAGATGGAGATGAAGATATGTCAGCCCATCAACGCTAGAACCTGCGAGCATAGAAAGGCGACTAAGTATATAACTAGAAATCAATAATACACAGGAAGAAGAAAAGGGAAAAAAGGACTAAGTATCCCACAGAAGAACATCTATTGTTCGTTTATTAATGCTAATTTTTTCGAACCCCTGTTGAGTTCTCACTAGTAAAAGTATAAATTGAAAATTACATAAGTCCTTTGGGTGCAATATGTATATGATGGAATAGGGGACATAAGTGTTGGATATCGCAAACCTGGGACCCGGTGAACAGAGAATTGGCTAAGTATTGAAAAGGACCCTGGTCGGTCGGGCTCATGGTGAGAAGATATAGATAAAGAGCTACCAATTTGTGAATCTAGGAGGTCGTGATCATATCGATGTGACTAAATATAGAACCACAAAGGGATAATACAGGGGGAGAAAAGAGGAAAAATTAAAAGAGAGTGTTTATATTTATTCCAATAGTATTCATATTAATATATATTAATATATTATTCCTGGTCCAAATGTAAATCATTTCCAATTTGCAGGATCCTGTTCAGTTTGCAAATTTCATTGAAATCCACAAGTAACAGAAAGGAAAAAAATGGCGGACGACTGGGCTTGTGACAAGGCATTCCTGTGGACAAGGTGTATATCGCGAAACTCTAGGCACTGTTTGCAAGTTGTGGAAGATTCAAAAGACAATTTTGAGGCCGTCAATCCTAGAACCCGCAATCGAAAAAGTGTCCAAGTATGGAATAGGGAAACGCTGGCCCAGACATGTTTTCGCTAATATATTGAAATTTGTAATAGCTTTTCCATTACCTGGCAAGATATTCTTTTCATGTTTATGGACAAGTTCTGTAGGGATGGATGGTCCTTGAGACTTTTTCTTATTAATGAAGATCTTTACAGTTGTTGCATGATGGAGTTTTAGTATTAAACCTTTGGTGTTGCATATTTGGAAATAAGTACGAGGATTGGTAGAACAGGAAACAATGACTAGGAGTTGGAGATTTCATGAACCTGCCAATGCGAGGATCCAAAATAGGGCGACAAGGTCTCCCCAGAAGACGCGAGGTCTCGAAGGTCAAATTGTATAGCTCAAAACATTTGAATGCATAATGTGTAACATGGAAAAGGGGACGATGTCGAATTTCAGCAGTCAATTTGTATATGGCGGAGGTCTGGGTGCCAATTCTTTCATACCAGTGTGTTCATTTGTCACTAGTAAGAGCATAATTAATGTATATTAGGAAGGACGTGAAGTTAGTGGGGATGGAAGGTAGCGACAGATACTTTGAGACATTTGTGAACCCTCGTAGAGTCAAGATTGTGAGTTTGAGGAGTCTGTGGTGGAATTGTAGATCATAAAATTTTTGAGTGTAAGATGTATATCATGGAAGAAGAACTTGAGTTCATAAGCATGTACGAATCCATCATTCCATAATTAGCCACTTTTTGGATCGCAGGTTCTCGGGCTCAAAATTGGGGCTCTATTGTTCCGTGTAGTACAAATAGCACCCACAGTTCCATGATATACAAATTGATAGGCAGACTTGTGGGTTGGCTGGCTCAACATTGCACTTCTATTGTTCTGTTTCCTCCAAACAACACTCGGAGTTCCGTGATATAAAAATTGATTGTTTACGAATGGTGATCCCTATCAACTATCTAAAATTATCTAAACATATTATTTCCAAATACTAAATTATTAATATTAAATATTGATATTGTGCAATTTAATTACATAAAATTATTGAATGATGTTAAATCTCTTATTTAAAAAAAAATGAAGTAAACAAAACAAAGTTTTTTTAAATTCTATCATCGCAAGTATAACAATGATGAATTTGAATTTTAATAGCCTCTTGTTGATATGATAGCTCCATTGGACTTCTCACAATATATATTCAATTATTTCAAATTATTCCAGGAGATTAATTTTACCAAGCTCATCGATCAAGGAAAAGTTCTAAAATGATCCCAACTTGCAGGATGTTTTTCGGTTCGCAAATTTCATTGAAATCATAGAAGTTTTGAGTGTAAGATGTATATAACAGAACAAGAAGAAGCATAGTTCAAAAGCGCCAACCCGAAAACCGCGGCCATAAAATTGGCTAAGAGGAACATCGGTCAGTTGGATTCATCATGTGAGGATATAGATGGATATGAAGATATGTCAGCCCGCCAACCTTGGACCTGCTATAATAGACGAGAAGAAGAAAAGGGGAAAAGGGATAAGTATCTAATAGAAGAAAATCTATTTTTCCTTTATTAATGCCAATATTTTTGAACCCCTGGTGAGTTCTCACTGGTAAAAGCATAAATTGCATATCACAAAAGTTCTTTGGTTTGGAGATGTATATGACAGAACATGGGACATAGGTGTTGGATACCGCAAACCCGGGACCCAGTGGTCAGACAATTGGCTTAGTTTTGGCCAATAGAAATTTTTTATATTTATTCCAATAGTATTCATATTAGTATATATTAATAGATTATTTCTGGTTCAAATGTAAATCATCTTCCAATTTGTGGGATGTTATTCGGTTCACAAATTCGTTGAAAANATATATATGATGCAACATTTTTTTGTATATGCACAGATATTATCAAAAAGAAGAAGCTGCAATATATGCAATATATTGAACATGAACATGATGTCAACACTTGAGTTTCCTTGTTGTAATAGTCATTAATTCATTCTATTCACAGTACCTGAAGAATGAAAGAAGGATGGGTCCTCCAATTTCTTTCTTTAAGTATAAGGCGAGCACCACATAAGTATGAATTATGACAAAATATTATTCCATGTAAAATGTAAGGAACGAATAGAGTATCCTTTATTTAAATCGAAGTATAGGGAAACAAAAAGAAAATATTGTCATCCATGTTTAATGACACACACAAAAAGGGTACTAAATAAAATGAAAAGCAATACCATAGATTGGAAAACACCATTAACAAAAAGCACAAACGTTCTATATTCAAATAAGATGGGTTAAAAAATACAACTGAGATTATTTTCCACAATGACTGTGATTTGCCTGCCATCGACCAAAAAAAAATGTACAATACTGAAGCTTGTGGACAGTCTGCTTCATGATAAAATGATTGATTCGTAAAAAACAATGAGTTGAATATCGACTTCGGGTCTTGTACTTCATTGGTGCTACCAAATAGATCTATCCCATCATTTTGAATAGCTTGTCTCTTCTAGATATGGCCTACCTACATTGGTTGGTTATTGAACATTCCATTCTGTGTTAAGTGTTAATTTCCCTCTATCGTCGAAAACTTGGGGTTTAAGGTGCCTTCCTTGAAATGTTCCTGGCCATTGACATCGAAGACAACCTATAAATGTGATTCATGCAAAATTCAAGGTTGATGGAGTCATTTTATGTGACATCATCTTTGGGGGAAACAATCCTGTTAGGAAACAAAAGCTGACACAAAAAAAAAAACTCAAGTATATTGTGACTACTCTTCTCCCTGTATTCGATCATCTGTTTGGTTGAAAATCCTTCATGAAGATTTGTATTTTTAACTTCTTTGTTTTACTACACTAAATTGGAAAGGATATCCAAGCTAGCTGCAAAATGTTCCTCTATTGAAGTACATAACTTCTTCCAGCAGCATAGATTTGGCAAGTGTATCAAATGTTGTATATCACATCAGAATATATATTTCATCGTAGGGGTGGAATGCATGGATTCCCACAAAAAGGTTTGGAATGTTCGTAAGTGACGCCAAATATTACTCCATGCTCGAATACACTCAGAAGGAAACTATAAAATTGGATAACAACGAGCATGAGAAACTGTATGCACGTTTGAATCAAGATTCTAAAATTACAGAACGTTTTATGCCAAAGTTGTAACAGAAATTGACAGAAAGCCAGTTTCTATGTCAAATAGTGTTGAGCAACCTCTGGATACAGTAACACACTCAACATACAATCAACTTTCGATCACTACTAATATTAATGTCAAGTGTAATAAGTCGTGATCCAAGGTTCCAGGTAGTTTCACCTCCATGCATCCACATACGCAATGACCCCAGGCTCTAGATAGATTCATCTTCGGACATTGGCATTGGTGGTGGAAATAGGAACAGTGAGACAATGTGGTGAACAAGTAGGGATGTAGTTATCAAAGAACTTAAATTGCAGGATTTTCAGACTTGCAATGAACATCATCTTTAGTAGTTCTTTCTCATGAAATCTGCGATGTTTCTTTGAGTCCATAAATCTTTGGACATTGGGTGTCCTTTGCGATAATGAACTTGACATTAGGTACATGTCAGAAAGCTATTATCTTACATTGAAGTGTTAATGCAATTGACATAGGGGATGACAACTCAATTGCATTGGCACAAACAATATTAATTTTATGATTAATTAACATCCTTGAAGGACGTGAATCCTAAACAATGCCTAAAAATTTTCAAACAACCATTTGTTAAAAAAATACATTGTTCTATATTTTAAGAAACAAGAAATTGTATCATTTGAACATTTTTATTTTTTCAAATATTACATCAACTGCAACAGAAGAAATTCATTTTCCTTATCTAAAGTAAGGGAAATAGTAGGAAGATTGACATTAGGTGGAAACAGCTCTGGAAACAGACCACTACATTAAGGTCTCTTCTAAGGAATGAAATAAATTGATTACATGAAGGTGGTAGTAAAAGGTGATTTTTAGAAACCAAAGCATTACCCAAACACGCGAAACTTCTTGGAGAATGTGTTAGTATAAAGTAATCCTCAGAAAGTGTTGCAAAATCCATAATCCAGAATTCCTTCCCATTAACTTTTTCCAGTTACATGTCGATGCAAGGATTGGAGATTTTTGAGACCGTTGTTCCATGGTTATATACCCACCTTCAAGTAGGATGGGAATATTTGTGTATATAGGCGCAAGGCCATCGACCCAGATGAAATCATATGAATAGGAGTAGTAAAATAAAAAATGTGCAGTAGCGATAGACACTTGATTGCATGTGGAGTCTGTAACTACATCCAGAGGACAATGAACAAACTTTGACCAAGAATATGGATTTCTGTCAAATCTTTTACCACACCCAGAAGTAGGTCAACAAATTTTGAAATAGAAACCTATGTAATTTTAGTATGTTTTTTTAACCACCCATACAAGTTCTCTTACTCGTGACGATCCAAATCTATAATTTCCTTGTGAGTACATTCGCTAGTGGAGTAATATTTTGCATCGTTTTCGAATATTATAGACCATTTTTTAAGCCATGTTAAGTGCGACTCCTCTAATGGAAGACAAATTCTTGTGTTCTCTATAGAATTTGATACACTTGCCAAATCTTTGTTGTTGGAAGAAACTATATACTTTAATGAAGGAGCATTTTACAGGTGACCTGAAAAATCCCTTTGAACTCCCAGCTAGAAAAAAAATAAGATCAACAAAAAAATCTCCAGGCAGGCCTTTCAACCAACCAAAGCATCAAATACAGGGAGAACACCAATCAAAAGATACCTTTTTTTTTTTCTTGTTTGAGGTTTTGTTGGCTAACAGAGTTTTTTTTTTGGCTCAAATCTCACGTCACATAGAAGCATTTTCTCGTCTTTCAATTGGACCTCAATGGCATCTCTAAGTAGTCTTACATGTCCATGACCAGGAACATTATAACGAAGGCATCCTAAAGCCCAAATCTTTGATGATAGAGAGAAATGGGAATAAGTATTTAAAATCAACGTTGGAGGATGACAATATAATATTCCATAGATTTTGGTTTAATTCATCTCAATGGAAGATGCCCTTGATCTTTTCGCTTATTAATGATAATTTGTTCGAATATGTGCGCTGAATAGTGAATAATAGCATGTAATAACATTACCATATACGAGAAGAATCTCAAATATGACAACCTATAACATAAGCACAGTATTAAAGAGGGACATGACGTCAAAACCTCTGTGGATGACACGTTCATGTATGGAAGCGTGGCAGTACAATATTGCATTGTTACGCTTATGATGCCTTTAAAAAACTAAAATATCCAATATATTTGTTGCAAATTCAAAATGCCAATATTTTCTCTTATTAATGCCAATCGTTTCGAATTTGTGCGTTGAATAGTGATTAACAACATGTAATAACATTCCTATATCCAAGCAGATTCTCAAATATGACAACATGTAACATATGCATAGTATTAAAGAGGGACATGACGTCAAGCCTCTGTGGATGGCAGCATGGTAGTACAATATTGCACTGTTACTATGATGATGCCCTTAAAAAACTAAAATAGCCCCCCAAAAAATTGCAGATTCAAAATGCAAGCAAAAAAAATTATCAAATCCCATAATATTCCCCTATTTATGCATTTTAATGGGAGATGTCCTAGATATTTCCTCTTATTAAATCCAATCTTTTCAAACCTGTCTGGTCATTTTTCACTTTCAAAAGAATAATCAATGTGCATTGGGAAGGGAGGAAGGTGGCAGGGATGGAGGGGAGTGACAAAATGATTTTAAACTTTTCTAAACCTGGGAACGCATGAACCCACAAAACTTTGAAGACTAGAATAAGTATGGGAACGCAGGTTGGAGAAACATAATCATAGTAGGTAGAGGTAGGGTTGTGAGTTCAAGGAGTTTCAGGTCGAATTGTAGAGCACGAAAGTTCTGGTTGCAATATGTATACCTCGAACACGAGTTACCATACTTCGATAACACCTATCCACGAACCCGCATTAATAAAATTTGATAAGTATGCAAATGAATGATGGTCGATCGGAATAATGATGTGAAGATATATATGGAGAGGATGATTTGTTAGTTCACCACACCGGGAACCCACGAGCACAGAAACGTGACAAAGTATAGAACCAAAAACGTACAATAGAGGGTAAGAACAAAAGGGGAAAATGAGCAAGTTTAGAATAAATTGGATAAATATGCCAATGAACGATGGTTGGTCGGACTTGTGATGTGAACATATATATGGATATGAATCTTTGTCAATTGGCCATCCCGAGAACCCACGACTACAGAAACATGGAAAAGTATAGAACTAGAAACGCGAACAAAAGGTAAAAATGAGAAGGTTTACAAGAGGAAAAAGAAAGGGAGAGAAGAACTTTATCGTTCATACAAAAAAACTTACTCTAATAACTATGAATCCATAGGAAGACATTAACCATGGGAAAAACATCGTTAGCTATGAAATATAGTTGGATTCCGACAAACACTGGTTGAATCCGTAAGAGATGCAATTTACATCGACTGCAAAATTTTGCATATTATTTTATCTTAATAGTATTTTCTAGGGAGCCAATTGCAAAACAATGTAAGAATAGATCCAACTATAGATGCAACACCTCAACATCACAAATCTTAAGCAAAGAAGAGAAAGCAACAAATAACAACCCAGTTAAGAAGCACCAAAAGGCCCAATTGCAGCCGCAGGACCCGAGCAATGCAAAGTTGAATCAAACAACAATAAGAAGCATCCAACGAATAAAGAAGCAAGCACCAACCAATCGACCAGGAATGTCGGTGAAGAACAATATTGGTCAAATTTACTGCACACAAGATTGTCTCAAAAAATTCGGAGGAAAATGTATTGCAACACATCTGTTAACCAAATAGTTCAGGTTGTGAGACCTGTCAGGTAAAATTCAAAGTTGGAAGGGCTATCCAAAGGACAATGTTCAACACAGAACCTACCTCCATCACAGAAACAGTGAAGCATCACAAAAGCAAATCGTATTACAAATATGTTCTGCAAGAGGATTTCAACTTAGGCATCCCCAATAGTCAAATTTTCCACCTACAAACTGCAAATATCAAGTGAAAATAAACATGACACCCAAACCTGTCGGTCAATGGGGAGTGACAGAAGGGTAGTTTCAATCGCGTTTGCAGAACCCCAAGCATGCAAACTGTAACAAGACCAACATGAAAACAAGAAAAACAATAGGCAAATAAGAAATCAGTGAACATACAAGAAGAAAGCATGAACCGACGAACCAACAATGTCGCTGAAGAACAATATTTCCCACATTGACTGCAGAAAACATTGCATATAAAAAAAAACGGACGAAAATGTATTGTAACAGGCCTGCTAAGTAAATATTTAAGGTTGTGAAGCCTGTTAGGTAAACATCTAAGTCTCTCAAAACTAATCTGTAAACATTTAAGAAAGAATGCAACGTGGAAGGTCTCTTACGTACAAAAAAAACATTGATTATATAATTTTATAAAATAATAAAAAAAATTAGCAACAATAGTTCGAACAAAATAACCTATGTAAGTAAAAAAAAAAATTATTCAAAAGACAAACTAATATGAAGTCAAGTTATAAAAAAAAAAATGACTATCTATCATAAAAACTTTGGATATCCAAACATTTCAAGAAAAAAACAAGGAACTAATAACAACTCAGAAAGACCATATATGATCAAAAACTTTGGATATGGTAACATATAAAACATTGGGAATAGCAAAGCCGAAAATAAACCTCCAATTTGTTATCCAGTCAAATCATAACATATATGGTATTTTTTATTATATACAAATATATGTTTTTAGTTCCCTAGCTCCAACAATAGATATTATGCAAATATTTGTGGTCAAAGGACAAACTAATATGAAGTCAATGAATTATCGATCACTATAGTCCCTCTACGCCTTAGGCAGGGACTAATAAGAAATTTTTTAAATGAATATTGTGCATAAACAAATTGAAATCGATATTGTAAAGGTTTTTAACATAAATATTTTTAAGTAATGTAATATAATAATACAGATAAAATATAATAATAGCATAAGTAGTTCAATAATAAAAATAATATTATACCACATAATGTGGTTGCGTTGCAGACTATTATTTATTTTTAATATCGTTATGACTATACTTTTGTGATTCAGTGTGGAAAAAAACAAATAACTACATTGAAAAACTTTTAACCTTAGTAAAATCTCCCATAACGTTTTTAAATTTGTCACAATTTGTATGGAACCTCATCATTCATTAGACCCCTAAAATTTTAGTTAACTGGAATATCTGCAATAAGTAGAGAATATAACTTTATGGATACATTTTTATCTAATTCCTCAAAATGCCTAGACATATTATAGATCAAGATGTGTGATGCAACCCATAAGAACCTTAATGATTGATGTCCTTTCCCATTTGAATGTTGCTCTATTTGTTGGGCCCTTGATTTTTGGAAAAGATCCTCAAAATGCCTAAACATATGATAGATCATGATGTGTGATGAAACCTATAAGAACCATAATTATTGATGTCCTTTCCCATTTGAATGTTGTGCTATTTGTTGGGCCCTTGATTTTTGGAAAAAATATAAGGATAATAATGATGGTGGAAAAAGTCAAATGCATCGCACGACAATTGGTAGCTTAGCAATCGACAAAAAATGAAATATTGTAGGTGGATAAAGGAGATGCATGGGGAAGAGAAAAGTAGATTTGATTTAGTCAATCGGCTTTGTCAAAGAAGTGAAAGTATAAATAAAATGGAAATGTAAAGGAAAAGGGTTGGTTGTTGGTTGTTAATGTTGTTGGTGGTTCTTCTTGTTATAGATGGTTGCAATTTTTTCTAATTTCATGGCTAAGAATGTATTGCGTCTTGAGTCTATAATGAATCCTGTAAGGGTATCATCCTAACGTGTAAGAGTTACAACTCACTAGCCAAGACAATGTTCTGAAGGTTTGTGTATTTTGAGAAGTGATTTGTTAGATCCAAAGTGTATGAATCTTTATGTACTGCTATTGATCCAGGAAGATATCGTTGGCCACCCACATTTTCCACCGGCTCAAAGAACAATTTTCCACTTTGGAATTTTTTTTTACAATTTTTCAAGTCCCAAACTTCTCGAGTTGTTTTGAGGTCCTAAACGATGTTTTTTTGGAATTTTTGGAGCTAGGGGTACATTTTAACATAACTTTACCCCTAATGGAATTTGTACTCCTTGGATAGAAATTTTTGATGAGGTATCGAACAACCCAATCGGAGATTGTATCCAAATGTTACATCCTTGGGAAGTTGACGTATCAACTTCCCCCATCGAGGTCCACAAATGTTTTGGTTTTTCATCTCTCAGGGTTAGGGTTTTTGATGTTTAGGGTTTTCTCATTTATGATTTATGTTAAAAAGGCCTTTGGAGCCTCATTGTAACATCATATTCTTGTGAATGAGCATAACTATCACATATCTTCTCAGAGATAAGCTAACACCATTCTAGTGAGTTCATTAACTATGTGGTTTTACAGTTTCTGTACATTTATCTCATTAATAGATAAATTGTGTATTACTATATATCTATGTTTCTTGCAATATGTATGTGTATTTCTTTATTGCATCTATTCCTTCATTTCTTTCTAAAATAAATATGGAACAGTTGTATTAGAGAAGTCTACTTGTCATCGTTTCGTAGTGCATGTCCCTGACAAGGTCAGGGTATAGAGAGATGGGTCTCGAACAAGTTTCTCTTGAGGAAAACTACTCTCTCTAGACCAACTAGTCTCGCATGGTGGAAGAAAAGAGAGATGAGGGATCAAGAGATACTATCAAGTTGTTTCTTGCAGAATCCCTCACGCAAAAGAGGAACAATATGATGGATAATTTTACCCAAATCCTTCAATGGTTGCCAACAATAGAAGGTGTGTCTTCATCAAGCAGTCGCTTAGGAGATGCCGCCCCATTCAAGGTACAAGTTAATTTTTATATTCCTATATTTGAAGGAGAGATCAATGAAGATGCTTTGGAAAAGTGCTTAAATCTACTAGAAGCTTATTTCTATGTTCACAATTTTTCTGATATATAAAAGATCACCTTTACGCTCCATAAGGTTCTCCCCCATGTCAAATATTGGTGGAAGACTTAATATGAGAAAAAATCCATGAAGGAGTATGGAATATTTGAGCTAATCCCACTTATGATTCTTTTATGGATGCCAGTAGAGAACAATATTACACTATTGGAAACTATGATGACGAGTACATGAGATGGACCACACTACATCAGGAGAGGGACAAAACAATGTTGGAGTTCACAAATACCTTCCATACATTGTGCACCCAGATGAGCATCAAATACTCTGAGTTAAATTTGGTTATAAAATAACATGGGTGTCTACACATGTACATCCAAACAAAAAAGGAGTTTCTAGACATCTAATTAGTGGAAGCCACTTATCAATATGCTATCAAAATCGAGTAGAAGTTTAAGCAGCAAAATAAGCGATATTTTGGGTCTGCAAATCCACAACAACCAAAGTATGGTAAAGGGGTTCCTAACTCACAGAACAACTAACCTCAAGAAAACCAGTCCAAACCACAGGAGAAGAAGGGTAATCAGAACACAAATAAGGACATTGGAAAGTGGTGTGAATTCGACAAAATCCCTTGGCACAAGACTAATGAAATTCGCTCGAAATAGCCATTGGTGGTTGAACTTAAATAAAAAGAGTTGAGCCTCGAGTTAGACTATGATTAAGAAAACAATCAAGGGAAATAGATCATCTATGAAAACCTCACTTCTACCATCATGACCACAAAAGTCCAACCAAAAGAACTAGAGGATCGTGAGGAGGGGGAGTGCCTCTTCCATTCACATATGTGGATTAAGGGGACCCCGCTGCATTTCATTGTTGATAGAGGAAGCCAAAAGAACACGATATCAGTAGAGGTCATAAAGGAATTGGATTTGCTGACAACACCACACTCGCAACCATACAACATAGAGTGGCTTCATGAGGGATGAGATCTCCATGTCAGCAAAGAGTGTCACATGTCCTACGACATCAATCCCTTCAAGGATGAGGTACTATGTCATGATTACCCACTAGAATTTGGTGACATTATTTTAGGCTAGCCATATATGTGGAAGGATCCTGTTGTTTATGATTCTTGACTGTGTAGTTTCATTGTTACTCTAGGGTATCAATTCTATAGGGTACCAGAGGTAGTTCTCACTATTGTCTTGAAAAAATAGTGTTGGAAATTAATTTCTCATATCACAAAGTTTACCATCTTCAAAATCCAGTTAGAATGTGAATAGAACAACACTGAAACAAATTCATCCTCGACCAAGGAACTTTCTATCTAATAGAAGTAGGTCAACAAGATTGTGGAATAACATAAATATATTATTTCTTCACCTACAGGGGTGCCTCAACACTGCCCAGTTAAGAAACATTATAGCAGATCCCTTCATACTCTTCATGATGCATCTTCACTGACAGAGTCCTCCCACACACAGATCGAGGTAGATCATGTAGCTATATTTATTGAACAGATTCATTCCCCCAAGAATCATGCTAGTTCCAAGTACAACCAAGACAATGTCCTCCACAAGGAAAACATCTCACCAAGGTTTAGATTCAACAAAATCTTCCCCATCTCCCAGGGGAACTTGATGCAATGGGGACCATTGATTCCTAAGGAATAGGAATGAGCCAGGTGGATATCAGTGGCCACCCACCTATTCCATTGGCTCAAAGAACAATTTTCTATTTTGACATTTGTTTTTACAATTTTTCAATTTCCAAAATTGTGAGGCCATTTTGAGGCCCTAAATGACGTTTATTTATTTATTTATTTTTACTTTTGGGGGGTCGGGGATTACATATAACACACCTAAATCTCAAAGGAAATTTTTACTCCTCAGATATAACTTTCTAACGAGGTATCGAAGGCACCAAAAAAGATTCGTATGAAAAAGTGATGCCCTTGGGAAGTTGACATATCAACTTCCCCCACGGGGTCCACAAACCTTTTGGCATTTCATCTCTCAAGGTTAGCGTTTTGTATGTTTAGGGTTTTATCATTTATGATTTATGTTAAAAAATCCTTTGGAGCCTCATTTTAACATCAAATTCTTGCGAATGAGCATATTTGTCACATCTCTTCTCAAAGATAAGTTTCCACCATTCTAGGGAGATCATTCACTTTGTATTTGTACAGTTTCCGCACGTGTATCTCATTAATAGAAATTATGTATTTTTGTATCTCTGTGTTTCTTGCAATATATATGTTCATTTATTTGTTACATCTATTACTTCATTCCATTCTCAAAACAATCCAGATCAACAATGCTTAATGAAATGATGTGATTTGGGGCCTCAAAAAATTTATTTTCTCTGTTTTTTATATGAATGGATCTGTATTTCCAATATGTATTTGATTATTCTTTTCCAGTTATTATCTGAACACTTCCGCAACTTAATTTCAATGTTTAAACTATGGAGATGAATATTGTATAAATAGATGTATTGATGTATCATTGATAAATACCTTAATCATACAAGTCTTGGATAAACTTTGGGTGAGAACTCCTTCCCTTGTGGAAGGTTGAAAATGCCAACATTCCTAGACTACAACAGATCTTTTTGTTGGTAACTACCAAGAACCCTAGTCTTTATTTTGTGCCAAAAGATGGTTCTATTGTTGAGACTGAGATTTAGAGGGGGTTTTTATAGGATGCCTCATCGGATATACAATTGTGACATTGAAAAGTAGTGGGAACGAAAGTGTGATGTATTCATAAGGTAGGAGGCCGATTTGTGGGAAAAGAGTTTTAGGGTTGTGAAATATATTGTTTTCTATTTTGATCCTGCTAGTGATCAATACAAAATATTAGGTTAAATTTCATGACCAGTTGTTTCAATGGTTAGATCAGTTGTAAGAAACCCTGGAGTATATAGATCGGGTTAAGAAAACCCTTAACTAGACTTTTGAGAGTCTAGTGACTCTTCATCGTCTAGATAATCATATCACACGAAATGTATATTTTTGGGTGCAAAATACTCTTGAAGGGTATATTATTGAATTTGATGCAGAAAATCGCCAATATTTTTCAAAAGAAAAAGTTGCATTCATCCAGACGCATACTGTTGCATGAGATACCATTTTGGATCAGGATCTTGTTGGTAGAAGAAGGAATGTTTCCTGCTCCTTCAAGTGACATGGAATATTAAACACTTGCACTGAGGGAAGGGTGATTTTTAAGTTTTTTTATGAGTTAAGATAACGATAAGTTTATTTGAGTATGGGGGCCGACAAGAGAAGAGTGAAAGATATGAGATATCTATGAGGAGGGATGATATTGTCGAAAAGTGGTGGCAGAATTAGATGAAGACAAAAAAAAAGAGGATTGATCAGTTGCAAAATGATATTGGACTAGATGGTGCTAAAAGAGAAAATATAGAAGAGTTGTGGAAGTTGCAGCGACGAGGAAGACTAGCCAATTAGTGGTTAAAAGAGAGAAGTGGCGTGAGAGGTGAAGTTTATTGAGTTAGAATACAAGAGGAATATTTTTCATAGGAGGTAGATAAAATACTAAGACTACATGCCACTACTGATGAAAACAATTCATCCCAGAAATCAGAAGGAGTTGCGGAAGAAGTCGAACCTATAACTCTGAAATATATTGGTTTGCATCAAGAATTAAATGTAACATCACAGGAGAATGAGACCCTCTAGATAAAAGAAATCCAGTACTGAGGAAAAGGAACCATCCCTGAATCACCTATTTCCCTAGCACCATAAACAACATTGGTAATTTCTTTAGTACATTCTTCTACAACTTTGTTTTTCCTAGTTCTTTGAGTTCTACAAGGTTATTAGGTAGTAGTAGTGGAAGTGTGGAGAGTTTTACCATCATAACACAAATAAGACCTCATGGATTCATTATACTAGGGCATAGAATTCCATCAATGGAAACACAATATGCAGGGTCCCTTGCCTCATACCTTGAGTTTTGGGGAAATGGGGATGAATATGTTGAACAACATTGGTTTCTATGTGAGCATATATTTAGGTCGTGAGGAACTCCAGATGAAAATAAATAGATTGATTTTCATACTACTCTGAGAGGTCAAACTCTCAAATGTTATATGAAGGTTATTGAACTAGGATTTTAAGGTTAGGCCTTCACATTAGTTCAAGTACAACATAAATGTATTGTGGAATTTTGATTACCATAATCGAAGAAACAAGAACTTACATAGTTGCAAGATATAAAATAAATGGACGATGATTCTGCATGGGAGTATCATAAGAGGTTCAAAGATGAAATAGGTAATATTGAGAATACCATTCATGAACATCACCAAAGGGAATGGTTCACTCAAGAATTACTACATTTAACCTTTGTTCCTTTGACACAACAAAGGATAGATACTCTAGTAGAATAATTGGAGCATGTTATGAATATTAAATCCATGAAAGGGTATCCGAGGACTCTCAGAATCATGAGACATTCTAAATATGTGAGTATCATGCAACTGCAGGTTCAAATATCTCCATTTACTAGAAATATTCAATATTTTACCCTCCCCAATACAATTCAACCTCAAGCTTGGTGTAGAGCATGTTTCACGAAAGGTCACCTGGTGACTGAATGTGTGAGGATGAGAGATTTATGAACTAGTGGAAGAGGACCAATTGGTTGTTATAAATGTGATGAGCAAGGGAATATTGAGAGATATTTTATATTGGATTACTGAGAGGGGGGTGAATCAGTAATAACATAATTATAATCATTTTTCTCAAAATAATCCAAGTGTTATATCAATGTAGAATTATTATCCAATAATGAGCAATAAGAAATGAACAATCACACACATACACAGTACATCAGTGTTTTACATGGAAACACAAATTGGGAGAAAACCATGAAATTCTTTTTCTTATATGTCTTGAACAATTACATTCATTGGAAGCACCAACTTTCTTTGTTTTCCAGCTGCAATTGGAAGGATGCTCCAACCTCCTAGTTTCTCAGGATACAACCTGAGGGAAGCTCCAACTCCCCTATTCTCTGGCTAAAACTAGAAGGAGGCTACAACCCCCTATGTTCTCCATATACAACCGGAAGGTGGCTACAACCACCTGTACTTTCCCCATCTAACCACCCTAAAGTATAAGTAGAATGATGGAACCACTGCCAACCTGTCACTATGAGATATGCTGCCATACAATTGTATCAACCTATACCACTGACCTGTATCCAATCTGTACAACTACCATGTAATCAATCTATACTTGAACTGAACATGTATCTACAAAAATACAACAAATATGCGACATGTAGTGTTTCAACCCACGTATGTATGCGCCCTATCTATTATGTAGCCTGTGTATGCCTTCCCAAAAACTAGGGTTTCTTTTTCTTGATAACTTATGACCTTATGTAACTTCCTTCACATAGATCTGTAACTTGTAACTGTATCCAGACTATAACTATACCCTGTGAATGCATTCTCATATATAACCTTTACTCAAGGCAAGTATGTCTCTCTCTAGTGATGTGTCATATAGGTATGTGTAATCATGAACAAATATAATATCCCTCACATGATCTTAGTCATCAAGCCCTTTCTAATATTCAGTCTCTCAATACATCAACTACTACACAAATACAAGATCTTATCCATGTACCATAAAAAACCTTAGCCATATGCCAAGAAATACAAGATGTGCCTCACAAGAAGTATCAATGATGATCATACCAGCACTGTAATTCTATAGATCTGACTTATGCAAAAGATCACATGTAGCCACTAGTCTTTCTAGGGAGAATCCTCAAATCTTCATTGTCATTCCTCATGCATACATCGAAATCCAACTATTCATAGAAATAAGACATACATTTTGAACCAATGGATGGATCTGATGTATCTGAGCACCTTATACCTTCCTGGGAGCTTGATCTCAGAATATAGAACCTCTGCATCTTCATCTTCTCAAGTTTGCATGACTTTAGTAGCATGTACGCTCCCTATACATAGACAACCCATGTATTGTAAGCACCCCATACCCAGACAGCTCCCGTATACACACCCTATACACATACAACCTGCGTACGCACCAGAAAATAGGGTTTTATGTAAATCCGATAATTTCGTCGTCAACCCTTAGTGCTACCTTAGATGTTCACCACTTCAGATGTATCCACAAGTATTTACAAGAATATTTACACAAGAAAATAGATATACAATATGTACAAGTGTGTTTTATGAGTGAGCTTTGTCTCTTATTTATATCTTCATGTAGACTTACACTTTCCTTATTTTAGGGCTTCTTAATTTAAAATAATTTCTTTCTGAAAATCACTTTGACTCTTGGGGGCTTCTATAAGACTCAGGAGTGTTCTCCAACTTAGTATGGGCATAACTCTCTAACCGTGAGGAGTTATGTGACGTTCCACATACCACCAAATTCATTGTCCTTCATCTCATTATTTCACAATTAAACATGAGTTATCTTACTCCACAAAGAATCTTCCTATGAGGGCTTTCACCATAAGGGGATCACTTTGGAGTTCATCCATCTTTACTTCTTATCAACCATGACAAGACAACAATGAGTCATCTTTACATCAAACAAACTTGGTTTCATTACCCAAACCTCTGTGCTACGGGGCTTTCTTCAAGGGTTGACATCAATAACAACCAACCTTAATCAACAATATCCCCCTTTGGCATTGATGGAAACACTCTAATGAAATACTGAAATCATATCACTTATGCTCCCCCTGGAACCATGCCTCTATCCTCTGCATATGGTAAATCTTCTCCACCTAGAAGCATGCCTCTATCCTTTGCATCTGATAAATCTATGCCCTCTTTCCTCTGCATCTGATAAATATCTCCCCCTTTGTCATCAATGGTAAAGGTATCTTTCCATATGGGGTTGCTCCCCCTGATTGAACTGTCTTCTTATAGTGCTTCCTCATGTACATCTAAGACACATAAGATAAGAATTAAAAAATAATTCATTTTGGAGTAGAAATAACTCCAAGTCTTTGGTGAAGATATTCAAAGGCTTCCCATGGAAGTGGTTTTTTAAAGATATCTGCCACTTGTTCTTTTGTGCCCACATACTCAACTCTGATATTCTTTTCTACACCCTTCTCCCGTAGAAAATGATACTTGATTGGAATGTGCTTCATCTTGGAGTTAATCACCGAGTTCTTCGAGATACTGATGGTGCTTATATTGTCATAATATATTGGAATGGGCTCATCATACTCAACTTGTATATCTGCCTCAGTTTATTTCATCCAAAGAACCTGTGTACAACATGATGTTTCTACAATGTACTCTGCCTCGGTTGTTGATAAAGATACCGATGATTGTTTCTTTCATATCCATGATACCAAAAACTCACCTAAGTAGAACATTCCTCCATTGGTGCTTCATCAGTCATGAATACAACCTGACCAATCTTCATCTATGTAGGCAATAAGTGATAGATCTTTTCCTTTTGGATACCATAATCCAAATTCTTTTGTTCCTTTGAGATATTTGAAAATCCTCTTTACTGTTAATACACGTGACTCCTTTGGTGCTTCTTGAAATCGTGCCACCTATCCAATTGCTTGCATTACATATGGTCTAAATGTTGTCACATATAGTAGGTTGCCAATCATTGACCTGTATTGCCTCTGATCTATAGACTTCAAATCATCATCTTTGCTCAACTTGCAACTGGTTTGCATGGGAGTGATAACTGGTTTTCAATCTTCCATTATGAACCTTTTTAGCATTTCTCTGATATTCTTGGGTTGAGAAATAAAGATTCCTTGGATGCTTTGGCATATTTGAAGTCCTAGAAAGAAGGATAGTTCTCCAAGTAACGACATTTCAAATTCA
>JASDQU010188738.1:0-16430 GCA_032191745.1 Picea mariana | reverse complement strand
AAATTCAAAATTTGTGCTGGCTTGTCCAGCTGTCCTTCACTTCCGCGCTGGCTCGCTTGATGTTGGCGATGCTCCTGCATCATAATGTTTGAGAAACTTGCCATTCACAGGTCCTCCACCAATGATATTTTCATTGAGCTCCTGCAAGAAGTAAGCATTGCTCCCATGGTATGCAACAATCCTGAATGGTCCCAACCAGAGGTGGTCAAAATTTCCATGCTTCCTTTTATCTTCATTTCTTGCGTCCCACTTCAACACCAGATCATCTACCTTAAAATCATCATTCTTTGTATGTCTGTCAAAATCTATTTTCATTTTGTCTTGATGCAATTGTGAGTTGTTGAACACTTGTTCTCTCATTTGCTGCACATGGATCAATTGGTTTATCCTTCTTTGAACATTATTCGGTTCAAATTCTTGTTCTTGCAGCAATTTCATCATTGATAGTCGTAATGAAGTAGGAAAGACTGCCTCTATGCCATATACAATCTGAAAAGGTGATGTGGCAATAGACCTCTTGGTGGTGATCCTATTAGCCCAAAATGCATAAATAAGTTTCTTGTGCCAAGCCTTTTTATTTTCTTGTAGAAACTTCTTAATAATTCTTGTCAAGCTCTTGTTGGATGACTCAACCAACCCATTACCCCGTGCATAATAAGCTGTGGAATGACCAAGGGTTATGTTGAAGTCACTGCAAAATTTCTCCATTCTCTTGGACTTCAATGCTACTGCATTATCAGTAATGATTTTGACTGGACAACCAAACCTAGACAGAATATTTCTTTCTAGAAATTGAATGATAACATCATCAGTAGCTTTCCTTGTTGGAACTACTTCAATCCATTTGGTGAAGTGGTATGTGGCTATCAGTATCCACCTATGTTGAGATGAATATGGTGGGTGAATATCTCCTATAAAATCAAGGCCCCATTTCCTAAACGGTGCTTCAACATAAATAGATTTTAAAGGCAAGGGATGCAACTTCCTTTTTCCATAAAATTTTTGGCATTCATGACTGCTTGAGACCTCCTTGTACACATCAGAAAAAATGCTAGGCCAGTAAAACCGTGCTCTCAATATTTTATGCATAGTGGTTTTCCAGTTATGATTCCCTCCACAATCACCTTTACGAAACTCTTTGATAGCTTGTTTCACTTCTCCTTCCAACAAACAACTTAGCAGAATTCCACCTGGATCTTTCCAATACAGAGAACGATCTAGAATTCAAAACTTTGTTGGTTTCAATTTAAAAAACATAGCCTTTGTTTTTCTTATTTCAGGAGGATCTTGTAAATTTCTCAACACATAAATAATATCAACATGCCATGGAGATTCAATAAATTTCTGAGATACCTGTGGGACTGCCTCTTCTTATGAATTTTCTGACATGTCAACAATGAAATTAATCCCCAAGACATCATAATTGGACTATGTCATCAATTTTGAAAGTCCCTGAACTTTAATCAACTTTGTAGGTTTAATATCGAGGTCATACTCCAACAAGACAACTATCCATTTTCCCCTTCTACCTTTAGGATCAGGCTGAGTTAAAATGTCTTTCATAGAATTGTTGGGCACACAAGAAACAACATGAGAATGTAAGATATAAATTCTGAATTCCTTGAGGGATTTTACCAATGCACATGATTGTTTCTCCATTATGTCATACTTCAATGGAGAGTCTCTCAAAGTTCTGTTGTAATAGGCTATGGAACTTTCAAAATTTTGTTCATCTTTTTGCAAAAAAACACTAGCAACAGTGTGTTCTGAAGCAACAGAGAACAAGATAAAATCTTTTGCAAAATCTAGACTGGCCAATACTGGTGCCTTGGTCAATGCTACTTTTATATCCTCAAAATATTTCCTGGCTTTTGGAGTCCACTTTATCTCACTGCCTTTTTTGAGCATGTTAGTAATATATTTTATGATTTCAGCCAGGTTAGGGATAAACCTTCTCAAAAAATTTACTCTTCCAAGAAAATACTGTACCTCATTTTTGCTTCTGGGTGTGCCAATATTCAGAATTTCTTCCACTTTGTTGGGATCTATCTTTATTCCTTCTTTTGAAATGATATGACCAAGTAATTTTCCTTCTTTCATTCCAAAATTGGACTTTTTGGGATTTAATGAGATGCCAAACTTCCTACATTTCTGAAAGACCCTTCTCAAATGTTTTAGATGTTCATCATCATAATCTGAAAACACAATAATATCATCTAAATAAACGACAATAAACTTATCTTTCTCATCATCAAAAGCTATGTCCATGGCCCTTTGGAAGGTTGCTCCTACATTCATAATCCCAAAAGGCATTTTGGCATACATGAATGTGCACCAAGGTGTTGTAAAGGTTGTTTTCTCTTGATCATCAGGATGCACCATGATTTGGTTGTATCTAGAAAAACTATCAAGCATTGATATTTTCTGTTATCCAACCACTTTCTGCAGAGTGTAATTCATATTGGGAAATGAACAATTGTCTTTGTGAGACACCCTATTCATATTTCAAAAGTCTACATACAACCTGATCTCACCACTTTTATTTCTGACAGGCACTAGATTAGCCACCCATTTAGAAAATATTAAAGACACTATGATTTTGGCATCAAACAACTTTCTTACCTCTTTCTCAATCAATGGCAATAATAGAGGATTAATCCTTCTCAATTTCTATTTGAAAGGTTTGTGATCATCCTTTATTGGAAATACATGCTGAATCACCTTAGTATCATAAACCTTCAAATCCTCATAGCTCCAGGAAAAGACATCTGGGAAATCCTTCATTAGGTTGATATATCTTTTCTTGATTTATGGATGGAGTGTTTTGGAAAGTTTGATGATTTTGGGATTTTCCAGAGTCCCAATGTTGCAATCTTCTATATCCTCATCATTTGTAGTAATTTTAGGATTTCTAGCTACACCGTTATTGTCAAAAAGATTTTCCAATGGAACCAAACCCTTGGGAATGATGTTATTTTTGAGCTGCACTATATCTCTATCAAAAATATGATTTTGAAAACCATAATCATTTGTGAACACAACTACATCATCTTCCTGGTCACAACAATACTCATCATCAATATTTGAATTGACAAATTCATCAGTCATTTGAAGGAATCTTTCTACCTGCTTGTCATCCTAAAAAATATGCCAATACTTAATGTTGTCAGGTAGTTCTGGCATGTTCTTGAATTCAATTTCATAGTTTCTGTTAGGAAAACTATGAATCTTGAAAATAGAGGCTGAAGTGGCTAGTGCATTAGCAATTAGATTTTTCCCTCTTGGAATCACCGAGCAGTTATATTCTAAATTTTTTTCAAGAAGATCAAGAACTGTATTCCTATATTCCCTTAACCTAGGATTCTTTGATTGATAGATGCTCTTTACCTGATTTATGACAAGCTCAGAATCATCATGTATAGATATTCTCTTTGCACCCAATTCTTTCAAAGTCTTCAATCCCAAAATCAATGCCTCGTATTCAGCCATGTTATTTGTGCAGTCAAAAACAAATTTACAAGAACAAAGTTTTAAACCTGCTTTGGGAGGAATAATCCAAACACCTGCTCCAGCTCCCACTTTGCTAGCAGCTCCATCAAAATTCATATTCCATAATTCATCCCCTTCACTGCCTTGCTGATCTAAAATTTGTCCTGACTGTTTTCCCACTTCATCTTTCATAGGAAGATCAAGAACCTTTGGAATTTCTTCTTCAAAGCACAAGTCATTATAGAAAATGGAAGAACCTACTTCAGTATCAATAGAATAAATGGGATGATTATTTGTCTTTCTTTTGTTACTCACCATGTACTTCAACAATACTTCCCTGTACAGTCTCCTTTCTTGGCCAAAAACTAGTATAGTTGCAGATGACATGTCCATTTATAGAGTACCTTTCAATTTTGCAGCCCAATATCTTGACAACAACATGCCAAACTTCGAAGGAATATTAGAAACTACTACATCCATGACCAGATTATTTGATGGGATTTGAGATAAAGACACAAATAGATATTTGATCAAGCCTAAACACTTTACTTTTGTTGAGTCAAAATAAAACAAATCTTTATAAGGTCTAGTGATGTCTAGGCCTAGTTCATCCATGACTACTTTAGGCATTAAATTATGTGATGCTCCTGAATCTAGCATTGCATTGTGCAAGGTCATGTCATGAATCTTAAGACTAATATAAAATGGAGGAACATCACCATCGTCACCACATTCTTCCACATGTGGACCAAACAAGATAGCAGGGTGATCATATTGCACATTCAAAGTATCAAAAGCTTCTTCCATTTTCAACATCTTAATGATTTGACTTCTATACTCAACATTCTTGATTAACTCATTGAAAGGTACATGAATTTTAATCTTTGCCATCTCATTTTCAAAATTAAAAGGAGACTGAATTTTCTCTACCTCTTTGATGATTACATTCCTTTGCATCTTAGGGACCTTCTTTGGGGGCTCTTCCTGTTGTTTTCCTTTCCTGTGCACATCTTTTACATGGCTGTACTTTTTAGGCTTATTTGAGGAGGATGCACTTGTTTGAGGGTCCTTGTTTTGATTCCCTTTCTGGGGAATTGCAGACAATTTTTTACTTAGGTTATACTGTTTTTGAAACTGCATTATGGAACTTTGGTATCCTTTTCTGTACTCATCTGATTCCATGACATCAAATCATCATTTTCATGCAAAAACTTATCATTTGCATCCATAAATTGATCATGTTCTTCTTTGGTTAAGAACACATTTGTTTCAGTATCATCACATCATTAATGAATGTTGTCTTTAAGGGATTCATAAAAAATTTCATTCATATAGTTATTCTTGAAGGGTGGTTTTATTTGCTAATCACCTTGATTTCTCTGGTATCTTTGTTTGATCTATGGGCCTGGTGCTCTTCTAAAATTTTGATTTCTGGGTTGAAAATCAGCTTGGTCTATGGTGGTAGGCTCGTTCTCCAAGGACAAATTTTCCATGAACCTTTCCATAGTTTTCATCATTAAGCCAAAATTTTCCTCTGTTGACTGAGAAGTTGAAGGTTGAGCCTCTCCTTGAAGCTTTTTCATATCAGCTTCAGAATTATATTTGATCTTTCCTGATGCCATCAAATTCACCTCTACTTCAATAACATTATTCATCGTGTCATCTAGTGTATTAGATCTCATTTCTCTCAACAGCAAGGAAAAATCACTGTCAAAAGAATCATCATAACGAAGTTGGGAAGCTCTAGGAGGGGGTTTAACTTCAGTTGGGATTGAATTATAGACCCTCATGAACCTGGTTGAAAATTCTTGTACTATCTCACTGGGTGATCTTTTTATGTTGTTATACTGAGTCAACAATTGAAGAGGGTTTTTCTTGTCTCCCCATCTTGCAAGGAATATTGTTTCAAAGGCTGCAAAATCAAGGATGCTTGCTGTTAGAAGAGATTTGAACCATTTTCTAACTTCACTTGAAAGATTTTGTGCAAACAACCTTACTTTTACATCCTCATGATCTACCTCCTCTAGGTCAACAAAATCGTTAAACCAATCTAAGTGTTTTAAGGCTGAAGCATTTTATTCAGCATCATATGATTTAATTCTTTGAGCATAATTCTGAGGTAAATACTGTAATTGGGCAGGCAAGGCAAGAGGAGAAAATCTGGCTGCCATGGATTTAGGAGGATTTTGGGTTGGCTAAACAGTCTGACTGGGAATTACAACAATTTGAATGGGGACAATAGGAATCAGAGATTGAAATTTCTTATCATCAAACATAATTTCATTCAAGTTGGATTCCAATTTACATCTGAACAAAGTTTGTTCAAATTTTATGTCAAAATCAAGGTCATCAATGCTTTTCACTCAGTCCTTGGGTAATGATAGATTTATGTCTAGGAAAGAAAATGAGTCAATTACCCTTTCTTTTCTTTTATGTAAGAGTTTCTCAGGATCATACACATATGCTATAGGTTCTGGATCAGGGTTTCTTCTAGTGTAGATCTTTTTGGGAGCCATGATTTCTTATTAGAGTTACTTTCTTGCTACCAATCTTATAAAATGAAGTCACCATGGTAAATTGCTTTCAACCAATAAAGAATGTTTGATTCTTTGTTACCCTCGGGAATCAAATTTGAATCTTTAGTCGTTCTCTCCCAGGGAAAAATTTCAATCTCGTCCCCGACAATGACACCAAAATGTTGACACTGAGTAAATTGTTGGGTTGAAGAAACAATATACAAAGGAAACCAAAAACCACTTTGGAACTGAATACTAGCCTACTCAATTCAGAGAGGGATCTCTCTTGTCACTTAGTCTCTAATAGATAGATTTTTTTGGTAGGTCAATGGATAGGTTTTAATGTTTTGAAGGGATTTTATAGAGTTTTGTTGGCAAGGAGGAGAGGGATCTTTTGGGGTATGGAGTCAATCCCTGAAAATGAATGAAAACAATGACTGGTAGGTAGAACTTCCCAGAGGAACAAAGGCTAAATTAGGTGATGAACTTTCAGTTTTGA
The DNA here is from genome assembly GCA_032191745.1 of Picea mariana. Classification (NCBI taxonomy): domain Eukaryota; kingdom Viridiplantae; phylum Streptophyta; class Pinopsida; order Pinales; family Pinaceae; genus Picea; species Picea mariana. The sequence continues at coordinate 9,926 of JASDQU010188738.1, read as the reverse complement.
GTTTGGATGTCTAGGGTGGAAGAGGAAAAGAAACATATAACATAATCAAAGCACCATGAAAGATGAATTCTAACCTAGTTAAGAAGAGAAACATAGTTTAAATCACTTGAGTCTAAAGCACCATTAGATGAATTCTAGACCCTTTAATTATTCAATTTAAATAAAATAAAATGAAGATGAAAGTAAGGACACAAGAAGTACATACAAAGATAAGAGTACAGACTTCAGACCACCACCATTAGAATATTTTCATAAAAAGTTCAAGACTTCTGCATTTGTATTTCGTTCAAATTCAGAGAATATTACAATAAGGATCAAAATGACTATACTTTCTGCCAACTCACCCCTCTTACATCAAAAGTGATCAAATATATAAGAGACTATTGCCACACTACACTACTAGGAGTCGAACTACTACTGCCTATAATGGTGGTGATGGGTGTTCTATATGCACTAAAAAACACTAAAAACCCTCAATTAAATTGTCAACTTGAGGTAAGTAAACTTAGAGTTGTAGCACTATATGTGCCAATGCAAAAAGTCTAGAGGTAGTATAGTCTAACTACGGAAATGGGCTATCTAAGGGCTAATCTACTGAATCAAAGACTACTAATGATCAAACCCTACTAAGAAACTTAAACTATTTATCCTAGGTAACTCTTGAACAAAGGATCGATGGATAGTCCTAAGAAAGCAAATGAAAACCCTACTTTAAGAAAATTAACTTAATCATTACAAATAAGCAAAAGCAAACTATCCATTCAATCTACCTAATAAACAATAAAAACAACAAACTACTTTAATTAACCTAATCAAATTTGATAAGGAACTATCCTATTAAAGCAAATAAACAAGCAGACAACTACCCTATTAAAGCAAATAAACAAGCAAGCAACTACCCTATCAAAGCAAGTAACAAGCAAGCAATCAACTAACTAACCTATGATAACTTCTACAACAAGTAAACTAATCAAAATTACTCAATAAGCAACTAATCAAACTAATAAGCAAGTGAACTCTATTCTTAAATTAAACTTCACAATTACTTCTAATTTACAAAAGGAAATCTTAATCTACTAAATTCAAAGCATTATGACAATAAAAGTAATTAACAACTACTCTTTAATCTATGATAAGTGAATTATTCTTTAATCTACCAAGGCAAGAGGACTATCTAATCTACAAGAGCAAGGAAACTCAAATATAGTGTTGATGTTTATGTGGATGTCTTCGGTGTCTTATAATATCACGATGGCTTTTAACAACTAATGATAACTAAAGAGGTATAAACTCAATATTGGCTTCGATAACAAAGTGAAAAGTGTGAATTAGACAATCCAATGAGAACTTAGCCATCATAGAAGCAACATCAACTATCCTGCATATCCCTGTAATTATTCAATCATGCATTAATCACCAACAGTATAAAAACACTATTCTATTTAATTCAATTGCATTCTATGCTAATTAAGTAAATTCATACTACTTAGATTCATGACTAAACTAAACTAAATAATCAAGCTTTGAATTAAAATTGCAATCTAGATCTAGAAAAGGAAATTGCATAAAGTAAACTAGACTAATTCTATTTTAACAATTCAAATTCCAAAAGAGGAAATGCTCATAAATCATAAATCAAATTCTATTTCTATTTCAGCATATGACAAGAAAAGAAATAAGCAAACTATATAACAACTAGATAAGAAAACTAAATAGCAATTAGATAAACAAACTAGAAATGAAAACTAAAATTGACAACTATCCATCCACCGAAGCTTGCCAAAGAAACCATAAACTAACTACTCTGTTTTTAAACTATATTTCAGCATAAAGAAAATCTAGCTATCATCTAATTATACACAGGGTTAGTAGTTAAGAACTTGCAAGTTCATTTCCTATCAACTAATAGATCATTGCATATTAACACTAGCCTCCATAATAACCTGCAAAACTGAACTAAACTAATTAAATTATGAACAACAATTTATACAGTAAATAAACACAATAAAAGCTCATGTACAGGAAATAAACAAAACGACGATTACACTACTCAAATTCAAAAGCAAACTAACTAAGTATTCACCCAGATTGTTGGTGGGCCCCACAACAGGTCATGGCTACTCTTCAAGGACGAATCACAAGCTCAGTTAACACAATTTCAACATTAAAATAAAAAACACAGGTTTACACAGTTTTAGCAAAATATGTCTGGAATTGGCAAAACAGAGCTAACTATTCTTGTGATCTCCTCTCTATCTGTCTGACCACCGATGTGGTATTTATAATGTTTAAAATATGAGAGGTCGACCACTAGAAGGGTCAACCTCCTCTAAAAACATCAAATCACATTCAATGCATCTTAACGGTCGGTGACTTCTAGAAACAAGGTGAGCCAATAACCGCCCAACAAAACAACCCAATCTGAGTTGTTAGAAGCTCAATAGTTGGAGGCCACGAGCACAAAGAAAACCCATGTCTCTAATTCTCCCATCGCTGGCCGCCGATATGATAACTGCCAAATCACCCATGGTTTTAGTGCAGTACTGAGTGCCGGATGGAGTACCGGACGAAGTGCTGGATGGAGTACTGGACGAAGTGCCAGATGCAAAAAGAACCTGCGATTTTTCTTTGTGACACACAAAACGAGAAATTTTCTTGAAATCATTAAAACATGATGAATTATACTCAAAACCATCATAAAACATGAATCATACATACCTGGTATGAACCATGGCGATTTAACACAAAAAATCTTCAAAACTCTTCAAAACAGGAAAATGCACATACACATTTGGCCAAAAAGGATCTAATTATTGTTATTAAATTAACCATATCATGGGCCCAACATTACCCCCACACCTAATATTTTTCAGGTCCCACTGCAAACAAAAAGGAATTGCCCCTCATGACTAAGCTTGTTGAGGAGGATCAGCTTTAGAAGCTTCTCCTTATTGTTGTGAAGATTTTGTCTTATGCCACTTGTGTTGCTTCAATTGTGCCCTGAGGTTGCGGTTGACTTTGGTCATCTCGTCAACCAAACTTTGAAGGGAATTCACCTTTGTTTGGAGGACTGCATTATCATGGTGAAGATGCATGTCCGTAGTCTTCCTATCTTCCAATTGTTGCAGCAACTGAAAATTCTTTTGTTGAAATTTCTCCATGGCTGGATCAAGATTAGATATCTCAGAGGAGGGCTTAGATCCTTTGAAATATGTAGAATTTCTATCGGTCTTACGATATGGGGTAGGCATATGTGAGGTAGGAGTAATAGGGGGTTGATGAGGAGAAGTAGGTTCAGATTTTGTCTTTCTTTGAGGCTTCAATTCATCTATGGACACTTCCCTAAGTCTTTTGTGAGGACTCTAGAGATCGAAGGACACTTGGATAGGGTTCAAAGTAGTCAGGGGTTTTGCATAAGGTTTTCCTCTTGTTCTATGAGTACTCTTTTGAAAGTGTCCTCTATTAAATCAATTATCTCCTCTCCTATTTGTGGGAACTGTAGGAAAGTCTTGTTGAATTACTTCTTGTAGCTTCTTGGGTGTAGGATCAAGGGATATTGAAGGCATATGGAGATTAACAATAGGCTTCTTGGTCTTTTTGCCCGATGAGGTTGCAGGGATATCAACAAGCTTCTTGGATTTTTTTTCTGGTACAGAAATGGCCTGTGCAAGAGGGTTTGGAGTCCTTGGAGAGTGGGTTTTGGATGGAGAAATGATCCTTAGATCCAATGTCTTTCTACTAGTCTTGATTGTCAAGTGAGGATTTGCAAATTGATAAATGAATTCATCCCAAGTTTACCCCCGTTTCTCCAATTCAACTAAAACAAGGAGTTTGATAAGGCCATGGTGAAAGAGGCTATTGTGGGGGTTGGTTACATTCTTCCTCACTCGAGAGGACATCTTCGCCAAGCTCTTTAAAAAGTAGAAGGGGAAATTCAATGGTTCGTTGAAATGAAAGTGGGCTAACAATCGAAAATGACATGCTTTAAAGGTGGAATATCCACCTTCACATGTGATCAACCTGGTGATGACTATGAGAGGGTTGATTAGCTCCTCTTTTATCCACTCCTTGGAGTATCCTTTAGCTCCAGAGATGTTCTGAAATTCTGGTTTAAAAACCCTGGTATAGCTTGATCGCAACAACTGGTGGTTTTTAAACTATCTATCTCCCACTCTTGGAAGCTTCGTGGCTGTGAATATGGATTCCTATGAGACTCCAAAGGTGAGAGACCCCACACATGATGTATTCCCATCAAAATTGAGGGAAAATTGCATTGAGATGCCATCGTCGTGGCCTTGCAAATGAGACAAAAACGACCCCCATCCTACGCGCAAAAATACTTCCCTGCACTGTGCAAACTCAGGGATGGCGAAGAGGTCTGCGTAGGAAGAGGGATCATACATTTTGGGCATTGTGATGATGTGAAGGAATGGTCCGAAGGTGAAATTCATAGAGAAAGGGTGCGATCGGGCTAAGGATGAGCACAATTTAAACAGGGGTCGAGTGCAATTGAACAGAGGAACAAAATGATCAGAGGTTGAGCGCGTTTTAAAACAGGGGCGAACGCAAATGGGCAGAGGTGAATTGAAATGAGCAGAGGTGAGTGTGAGGAATAATGGGATAAACCAATTCCATTTTTTGAGTGCGCCTAGGGTGGAATTGGTTTCACACATGCACGCACGAGTTTCCATGTGTGAGCGAATTCAAATTTGAAGGCTCGTTTTTGGGGGAAATCATAATGATCGAAGTTAGATCAATGTCCAAGTCTTTTTACTTGGACATTTGATCATGAAAATGTCTAAGGTTTGCATCTTCAATCTAGATTGCCATAAACTATTTCAATTAAATGCCATTGATTCCTAGTTACCTGAAATTGTGGAAAGTTACTGGTGTATATTTTCATATGGCACTTCGTTCGACACTTCATACGACACCTCATACAACACTTCATACGACACTCCATATGGTACCTCTGTGCTAAATGCATTTTTATCTTCTGTAATGGATAGCCTGCAGTATTAAAATGATTTTGACATTCATAGTGATTAGGAGCAGAGGTAGAGTGTTCCATTATTATTGATTTTTCCACCATGCTTACTCAATCCACTTGCATAGAACATGTAATTTCAATCCTATAATGAACAGCCTGTAACGAAAATAAACCAATAAAGTGGTCTGTTAAGAATATGTACAACAATTTATAGCACACAAGGGATTAGAAAAAAAATAAAATGACCGCTGATGTAATAACCTGTATCATGAAAACAATACACAAATTTTTACAAAGATTTACTTCTCTAGGCAATGATCATTTGTCAACTCATGAACCCCTCCCCCACACCTAAGTATTGTGACACCTCATAATAAAAAATATAGGAAACCAGTCATTTCTCCCAATAGTTGAAGATTTACAACTTGTTAAGTGTAGAGAAATTTCACAGATTAGTCTGACGAGATGGTTAGAAGATGGCCCCACCTATAGGATAGAACATCCTACATATAGATAAGAAGAGGTAGGCAAAAGAGTTTCAAGATAGTCTCAAAGTTAGTTCCCAATGGAAAATTTATGGAGTTCATTAACCTTAACTTAACCATACATACTTCGTGTCAGCTTTGTCTACAAGTAATGTCATACATCAGGACAAGTTTAAATTTAGTATTTATTTTTTGTCAGATTACCATCCTTGCTAGGTAGAATGCCCCACTGCCAACAAGCCTATGCAGTACTCTGGCGGGTTTACCTAGTCATATCACATGCTGGTACCCACTGCCAACAGACCTGTTCAGTATCCTAGCGGGTTAGCCTGTTACACCCTCAGAGAATGGCCCTCCATATTTTAATATTTTAGTATAATATTGCTTTGTGCAAGAAGATGGGGGGATAGCTCCAAAAACATTTTTTTTTTTTTTCAATTGGGATGGTATTTATGTTAGAGGATGACTTTCCGTTATATAACTTAGTGATTGTCCTGATGTAAGGGGTACTTAAGCGGACGTGGCCTATCTAAAGATATGATATAATCAAGCGATTTAGTGTGTAGTGGATGGTACCATTGAGAAAGAATAGAAAGACATCTCTAGGCTCAACTCACTTTCTTCTTTTTTGAGTTATTGTGATGTTTCCATGACTAACCGCTAACCAAACCTCCTTGTTACTTTTTAATAAAGATACTTTACTCACTTACTCAGGTTTCTGTTGGATTACTGAGAGGGGGGGTGAATCAATATTAGCGTAATTATAGTCCTTTTTCTTAAAATAATCCAAGTGTTATATCAATGTAGAATTATAATCCAATAATGAGCAATAAGAAATGAACAATCACACACATACATAATACACCAGTGTTTTACGTGGAAACCCAAATCAAGAGAAAATGATAGAATGATTTTTCTTATATGTCTTGAAGAATTACATTCATTAGAAGCACCAACTTCCTTTGTTTTCCAGTTGCAACTGGAAGGAGGCTATGTTATAACCCTAATTTTCACCAGACATGCTTACCTGGCATCAGGCCATCTCAGATTCCTTCTTTGCCAAAACATTGCTGAACAACTGTTCTTAAAAACCCTTTTATAAAGGCCCACGTGCCCTGCTACATTAGTGAACGCGTGTACATGCTAGCTGACCCAAGACAACCCGCGTGTACCTACAAAAGCACGAAAAAATGAAAGTTGTTGATGGAACACCCAGCTTTGGATAAGTTAACTAAACCTTTCAGCCATGCATGGAAGGAAATTTGACCAAATACCTAGCTTCTTCTAGCCTATAAAAGAAGGGTTAGGGGTCCCATTTGGAAGAGGAGAATCATAGTAAAGAAACTATACCCGAATGAGCATTCCCTTTGTGCCAACCTTTAGCCATCCTTGTGCAAAGAGAAGTATAGAGAAAAGAAGTTGGAGGATAGTTGAAGAGGAGCCCTGGACCAAGTTTGTGGAGCAATGGCCGACTTCATCATTGTAAGTTGATTTATTGAAGTTAATAATAAAGAAGTACTTTTCCCATCCCACCATATGAGGTTTTCATGGTTTATTGTGTACATGTTGATTAAATCTCTAACCCATTAATCTGTAGATCAAATGCATGTGGAGTTCTTTGTTTGTCTTGTGTGAATGTAGGTTAGCCTTGGGAGGAGAGCTGTAGTCAAAGAGCGACCAAGAGTGAAGAAGGATCGATATCAAACGCTTGAAATAAGATATACTCAATTGATCTTCTTAACCACGTATTTGCTTAAGAATAATGGGGATTAGGTCCGGGATGACGGTAGAAAGTAGAAATCTTTAGGTCTTTTCTGCATGCATGATAAAACCCTAAGTGCTAGTCCGTAGAGGGATTTCCCACTCACAACAGAATTGGCGACCATACTGGGGATATCTAGGGTTTTTGGGAATGTTTTTTCTTGGGTATTTTTTAAAAATTGGTTTCATTACTTGTTTTTAAAGTTTTTGCAAAAGTCTGAGCTAACAGAGATTCTGGTCTTCCATACCAGTTATCTTTGTTTCTTTGTGTGACTGCATCTTTTTTTCGAGACCCACAGAGGCACACATAGCTTGTATAAGGTCTACAGACGTGTACCCGTGCCCTACCCTCACACAGCCCGCGTGTACACGCTAACTGAGGAAGTGTCAGTCACGTGTATGATTTCAGAAAATTTCTTTTAGAGAGGCAATCATCCTCTCCCCTGTCAGAAGTAATCCTTCTCAGGGGTTTTCTGGAACTCATTCTAGTCTTTGTTTTTTGCAGTTTTGTAGTTTAGGTTTCACCTCAGATTGGTTTTGTTCTATGAAATTTTCCTTCAATTGTTTTCTTTTTCTGTCAAAGCAAGTTTCTGATTCTTCAAGAGATTCTGGTTCTCATTACCAGTAGTCTCTGCCAGTGCTTGATTGCTTGTCTTTTCATTTTTGAAGAGTTGTAGAGGTACACGTGGCCTGCATATGGTCTGCATGCATGTACACATGCTCTGACCTTACACAGCTCGCGTGCACACGCTGGTTGTTGAACTGTCAGTAGCGTACCTGTTGAGAATTTTTTTGTTTAAGGAGATGCAGTCATCCTTTTCCTTGTTAAGAGTTGTATCTCTCAGGGTTCTTGGTCTCTATTATAGCATCTTAGCCTAGGTTGTATTCCAACATAGCTTGCTTTTTCATTTAAAAGATTTTTTGCGTTTCCTAGCTTTCTTAACTTATTTTTAGCTTGAAATTTTAAGAAAAATGAGTTTCATTTTGAAAAACAATTCTCCTTCATGGCCAGGGGGGTATGAATCATGCATTCATTAGTTTCTTTTAGAATCTTTTGTTATTTCTGCTTTGATTGGAAGAAAATATAAAAAAAAAACTTAGTTTGTTAGATCTCTTTCTTTCCTGGCATTTTCTTTGCATTGTTATTTGAAAAAGAAAAAGAAATTAGTATAGTGTTGTGTTTTCTTCTAATTTTAAAAGCATTTCAAAAAAAATAAAATAAGAAATATAATCATTCTTTGCCAGTGTTCATGTAAGTTTCATCATTTTTCGCAAGAGTCTTAACACCATCAGTTGCACTGTCATACCCTTTTGAGTAAATCAAGCCAGTAAAAAGAATGCTAATTAAAATTTACTAGACTTTATGTTTGTAGGGTCCATCAACTAGATTAGGCTAGAGCCTTGTTTTAGGTTGGAGAGGAAACTCTTCAAGGCTATAAAACAAACATACGAGTCTATGATAAGGTGTGTGGAAGTCCAGTAAAGTGGAAATTATCTGAGACCCCCCTCTAACACAGGGGCTAAACATGAGGTCTCGTGCAAAAAGGTAGCGGAGATAACCCCTCCAAATCCGGATGAAGCATAGTGGGGAACACATATAGAGGACTTGTCTTGGGATTTCGTTGATCGCATTATCCACAGAGCTTCGTGGGTCTTGAATCTGTTTGAGGTCCTCAGTCGTCTTTTGGAGCACTTGCTTTCAATGCCCTTGATAGGTTTTGGGCTTGATACCCTGCTCATTGCGGTCCACCCGACTGTTGAATGTACCTGCCTGGTGATTGTTCACGAGCTGGCAACCTAGTTGCCTTTATTTTAGGGACTTACACAGGTGACCGCGGGGGTATACTACAGTACCTAGGGCAAACATCGGGCCACGCTTTGCAGAGTATACTCGGAGGGTGCTTCCGTATTCGAGTTGCACTTGCACCGGTAAGTTGCTCTAGTGTTGGTTGGTGTAATTGTTCTTCCAACTAGTTAGTTGTTTGCTTGATTTTCCTTTAGGAACTTTTAGTGTGTGCTCTGTGCTCCTGAGTTTTCTATAGTGAGTTAGTCAGTTGTGGATTTGGTTCTCTGACCTAGGGTGGTAGACTGCCCACTCCGCTGGTCGTGAGGACTTTTTGGTCTTCTTCTTAGAAACATGGAGCTGCCTCTTTATAGGCATTGTTTTGATACCACTGGTTTGCCAAAGTCAGTGCCTGAGGCTTTTATGGACTTGAATGATCCCGCAAGGGGAGAACCTGTGCACAGGATTTTCATGGCTAATTTTCCCGACCAAACCAACCAAGGAACCCCTTCACGAGGGGATTCTTTTGATTTTCCCTTATTTAGAAACGTTAGTGTCCCTTTGATGGCCACTTTGTACATTCCTGGGTTGAATGTGGGATTACCGGTTTGGTTGGGTACCATTCCAAATGTCCCAAATGCTCTTGACGCTTCTCAGTTAAGAACTTTATGTCATGGGCACCCTGTTGATGTTTCTTCGTTAGCAAAGTCTTCTGCTCCTCCTTCTCCCGCCTCTGGTGAAAGTACACTTACTAGTAACCGGAAGTCTAAACAAAATAGAACGAGGAAGAATAGAAAGAAGAAATCACCAACCTTTGCGAGTCATGTTGGAGATAGGTCAACCACCTCTGCAAGTCACGTTGAATACCAACACCCAACCTCTGCAAGTTATGCCGAGGGCACACACC